>JBBPBR010000428.1:160854-184848 GCA_037974775.1 Cicer pinnatifidum
ACGAAAATGACATAACTATTCATCCAATGACACAAATGAACTTATTGGATGCACAAGATTGGTTAAAAACCCTAATTGGACAAGAATAAGCCTAGGGAGGACGAAAATGACCTAAATGTTCATCCAATGACACAAACACACCTATTGGATGCACAAGATTGGTTAGAAACCCTAATTGGACAAGAATATGCCTAAGGAGGATGAAAATGACCTAAATATTCATCCAATGACACAAATGAACTTATTGGATGCACAAGATTGCTTAAAACCCTAATTGGACAAGAATAAGACTAAAGGACGAAAATGACCTAAATGTTCATCCAATGACACAAACACACCTATTGGATGCACAAGATTGGTTAGAAACTCTAATTGGATAAGAATAAGCCTTGGGAGGACGAAAATGACCTAAATGTTCATCCAATGACACAAATGAACTTATTGGATGCACAAGATTGGTTAAAAACCCTAATTGGACAAGAATAAGCCTAGAGAGGACGAAAATAACCTAAATGTTCATCAAATGACTAAACACACCTATTGGATGCACAAGATTGGTTAGAAACCCTAATTGGACAAGAATAAGCCTTGGGAGGACGAAAATGACCTAAATGTTCATCCAATGACACAAATGAACTTATTGGATGCACAAGATTGGTTAAAAACCCTAATTGGACAAGAATAACCCTACGGAGGACGAAAATGACCTAAATGTTCATCCAATAACACAAACACACCTATTGGATGCACAAGATTGGTTAGAAACCCTAATTTGACAAGAATAAGCCTAGGGAGGACGAAAATGACCTAACTATTCATCCAATGACACAAATGAACTTATTGGATGCACAAGATTGCTTAAAACCCTAATTAGACAAGAATAAGACTAGGGAGGACGAAAATGACCTAAATGTTCATCCAATGACACAAACACACCTATTGGATGCACACGATTGGTTAGAAACCCTAATTTGACAAGAATAAGCCTAGGGAGGACGAAAATGACCTAACTATTCATCCAATGACACAAATGAACTAATTGGATGCACAAGATTGCTTAAAACCCTAATTGGACAAGAATAAGACTAGGGAGGACGAAAATGACCTAAATGTTCATCCAATGACACAAACACTCCTATTGGATGCACAAGATTGGTTAGAAACCCTAATTCGACAAGAATATGCCTAGGGAGGACGAAAATGACCTAAATGTTCATCCAATGACACAAACACACCTATTGGATGCACAAGATTGGTTAAAAACCCTAATTGGACAAGAATAAGCCTAGGGAGGACGAAAATGACCTAAATGTTCATCCAATGACACAAACACACCTATTGGATGCACACGATTGGTTAGAAACCCTAATTTGACAAGAATAAGCCTAGGGAGGACGAAAATGACCTAACTATTCATCCAATGACACATATGAACTTATTGGATGCACAAGATTGCTTAAAACCCTAATTGGACAAGAATAAGACTAGGGAGGACGAAAATGACCTAAATGTTCATCCAATGACACAAACACACCTATTGGATGCACAAGATTGGTTAGAAACCCTAATTCGACAAGAATATGCCTAGGGAGGATGAAAATGACCTAAATGTTCATCCAATGACACAATTGAACTTATTGGATGCACAAGATTGGTTAAAAACCCTAATTGGACAAAAATAAGCCTAGGGAGGACGAAAATGACCTAAATGTTCATCCAATGACACAAACACACCTATTGGATGCACACGATTGGTTAGAAACCCTAATTTGACAAGAATAAGCCTAGGGAGGACGAAAATGACCTAACTATTCATCCAATGACACAAATGAACTTATTGGATGCATAAGATTGCTTAAAACCCTAATTGGACAAGAATAAGACTAGGGAGGACGAAAATAACCTAAATGTTCATCCAATGACACAAACACACCTATTGGATGCACAAGATTGGTTAGAAACCCTAATTGGACAAGAATAAGCCTAGGGAGGACGAAAATGACCTAAGTGTTCACCCAATGACACAAATGAACTTATTGGATGCACAAGATTGCTTAAAATCCTAATTGGACAAGAATAAGCCTAGAGAGGTCGAAAATAACCTAAATGTTCATCAAATGACTAAACACACCTATTGGATGCACAAGATTGGTTAGAAACCCTAATTGGACAAGAATAAGCCTAGGGAGGACGAAAATGACCTAAATGTTCACCCAATGACACAAATGAACTTATTGGATGCACAAGATTGGTTAGAAACCCTAATTGGACAACAATAAGCCTAGGGAGGACGAAAATGACCTAAATGTTAATCCAATGACACAAGTGAACTTATTGGATGCACAAGATTGGTGAAAAACCCTAATTGGACAAGAATAAGCCTAGAGAGGACGAAAATGACCTAAATGTTCATCCAATTACACAAACACACCTATTGGATGCACAAGATTAGTTAGAAACCAAAAATTGGACAAGAATAAGCCTAGGGAGGACGAAAATGACCTAAATGTTCATCCAATGACACAAACACACCTATTGGATGCACAAGATTGGTTAAAAACCCTAATTGGACAAGAATAAGCCTAGGGAGGACGGAAATGACCTAAATGTTTATCCAAAGACACAAACACACCTATTGGATGCACACGATTGGTTAGAAACCCTAATTTGACAAGAATAAGCCTAGGGAGGACGAAAATGACCTAACTATTCATCCAATGACACAAATGAACTTATTGGATGCACAAGATTGCTTAAAACCCTAATTGGACAAGAATAAGACTAGGGAGGACGAAAATGACCTAAATGTTCATCCAATAACACAAACACACCTATTGGATGCACAAGATTGGTTAGAAACCCTAATTTGACAAGAATAAGTCTAGGGAGGACGAAAATGACATAACTATTCATCCAATGACACAAATGAACTTATTGGATGCACAAGATTGGTTAAAAACCCTAATTGGACAAGAATAAGCCTAGGGAGGACGAAAATGACCTAAATGTTCATCCAATGACACAAACACACCTATTTGATGCACAAGATTGGTTAAAAACCCTAATTGGATAACAATAAGGATAGGGAGGACGAAAATGACCTAAATGTTCATCCAATGACACAAATGAACTTATTGGATGCACAAGATTGGTTAAAAACCCTAATTGGACAAGAATAAGCCTAGCGAGGATTAAAATGACCTAAATGTTCATCCAATGATACAAACACACCTATTGGATGCACAAGATTGGTTAGAAACCCTAATTGGACAACAATAAGCCTAGGGAGGACGAAAATGACCTAAATGTTAATCCAATGACACAAGTGAACTTATTGGATGCACAAGATTGGTTAAAAACCCTAATTGGACAAGAATAAGCCTAAGGAGGACGAAAATGACCTAAATGTTCATCCAATGACACAAACACACCTATTGGATGCACAAGATTAGTTAGAAACCAAAAATTGGACAAGAATAAGCCTAGGGAGGACGAAAATGACCTAAATGTTCATCCAATGACACAAACACACCTATTGGATGCACAAGATTGGTTAAAAACCCTAATTGGACAACAATAAGCCTAGGGAGGACGAAAATGACCTAAATGTTAATCCAATGACACAAGTGAACTTATTGGATGCACAAGATTGGTTAAAAACCCTAATTGGACAAGAATAAGCCTAGGGAGGACGAAAATGACCTAAATGTTCATCCAATGACACAAACACACCTATTGGATGCACAAGATTGGTTAGAAACCCTAATTGGACAAGAATAAGCCTAGGGAGGACGAAAATGACCTAAATGTTCATCCAATGACACAAACACACCTATTGGATGCACAAGATTGGTTAAAAACCCTAATTGGACAAGAATAAGCCTAGGGAGGACGAAAATAACCTAAATGTTCATTCAATAACACAAATGAACTTATTGGATGCACAAGATTGCTTAAAAACCCTAATTAGACAAGAATAAGCCTAGGGAGGACGAAAATGACCTAAATGTTCATCCAATGACACAAATGAACTTATTGGATGCACAAGATTGCTTAAAAACCCTAATTGGACAAGAATAAGCCTAGAGAGGACGAAAATGACCTAAATGTTCATCCAATGACACAAACACACCTATTGGATGCACAAGATTGGTTAGAAACCCTAATTGGATAAGAATAAGCCTAGGGAAGAAGAAAATGACCTAAATGTTCATCCAATGACACAAACACACCTATTGGATGCACAAGATTGGTTAGAAACCCTAATTGGACAAGAATAAGCCTAGGGAGGACGAAAATGACCTAAATGTTCATCCAATGACACAAACACACCTATTAGATGCACAAGATTGGTTAAAAACTCTAATTGGACAAGAATAAGACTAGGGAGGACGAAAATGACCTAAATGTTCATCCAATGACACAAACACACCTATTGGATGCACAAGATTGGTTAGAAACCCTAATTGGACAAGAATAAGCCTTGGGAGGACGAAAATGACCTAAATGTTCATCCAATGACACAAATGAACTTATTGGATGCACAAGATTGGTTAAAAACCCTAATTGGACAAGAATAAGCCTAGGGAGGACGAAAATGACCTAAATGTTCATCCTATAACACAAACACACCTATTGGATGCACAAGATTGGTTAGAAACCCTAATTGGACAAGAATAAGCCTAGGGAGGACGAAAATGACCTAAATGTTCATCCAATGACACAAACACACCTATTGGATGCACAAGATTGGTTAGAAACCCTAATTGGACAAGAATATGCCTAGGGAGGGCGAAAATGACCTAAATGTACATCCACTTACGCAAACACACCTATTGGATGCACACGATTGGTTAGAAACCCTAATTTGACAAGAATAAGCCTAGGGAGGACGAAAATGACCTAACTATTCATCCAATGACACAAATGAACTTATTGGATGCACAAGATTGGTTAAAAACCTTAATTGGAAAAGAATAAGCCAAGGGAGGACGAAAATGACCTAAATGTTCATCCAAGGACACAAACACACCTATTGGATGCACAAGATTGGTTAGAAACCCTAATTGGACAAGAATAAGCCTAGGGAGGACGAAAATGACTTAAATGTTAATCCAATGACACAAATGAACTTATTGGATGCACAAGATTGGTTAAAAACCCTAATTGGTCAAGAATAAGCCTAGGGAGGACGAAACTAACCTAAATGTTCATCAAATGACTAAACACACCTATTAGATGCACAAGATTGGTTAGAAACCCTAATTGGACAAGAATAAGCCTAGGGAGGACGAAAATGACCTAAATGTTCACCCAATGACACAAATGAACTTGTTGGATGCACAAGATTGGTTAAAAACCCTAATTGGACAAGAATAAGCATAGGGAGGACAAAAATGACCTAAATGTTCATCCAATGACACAAATGAACTTATTGGATGCACAAGATTGGTTAAAAACCCTAATTGGACAAGAATAAGCCTAGGGAGGACGAAAATGACCTAAATGTTCATCCAATGACACAAACACACCTATTGGATGCATACGATTGGTTAGAAACCCTAATTTGACAAGAATAAGCCTAGGGAGGACGAAAATGACCTAACTATTCATCCAATGACACAAATGAACTTATTGGATGCACAAGATTGCTTAAAACCCTAATTGGACAAGAATAAGACTAGGGATGACGAAAATGACCTAAATGTTCGTCCAATAACACAAACACACCTATTGGATGCACAAGATTGGTTAGAAACCCTAATTTGACAAGAATAAGCCTAGGGAGGACGAAAATGACCTAACTATTCATCCAATGACACAAATGAACTTATTGGATGCACAAGATTGCTTAAAACCCTAATTAGACAAGAATAAGACTAGGGAGGACGAAAATGACCTAAATGTTCATCCAATGACACAAACACACCTATTGGATGCACACGATTGGTTAGAAACCCTAATTTGACAAGAATAAGCCTAGGGAGGACGAAAATGACCTAACTATTCATCCAATGACACAAACACATTTATTGGATGCACACGATTGGTTACAAACCCTAATTTGACAAGAATAAGCCTAGGGAGGACGAAAATGACCTAAATGTTCATCCAATGACACAAACACACCTATTGGATGCACAAGATTGGTTAGAAACCCTAATTGAACAAGAATAAGCCTAGGGAGGACGAAAATGACCTAAATGTTAATCCAATGACACAAATGAACTTATTGGATGCACAAGATTGGTTAAAAACCCTAATTGGACAAGAATAAGCCTCGGGAAGACGAAAATAACCTAAATGTTCATCAAATGACTAAACACACCTATTCGATGCACAAGAATGGTTAGAAACCCTAATTGGACAAGAATAAGCCTAGGGAGGACGAAAATGACCTAACTATTCATCCAATGACACAAATGAACTTATTGGATGCACAAGATAGCTTAAATCCCTAATTGGACAAGAATAAGACTAGGGAGGACGAAAATGACCTAAATGTTCATCCAATGACACAGACACACCTATTGGATGCACAAGATTGGTTAGAAACCCTAATTGGACAAGAATAAGCCTAGGGAGGACGAAAATGACCTAAATGTTCACCTAATGACACAAATGAACTTATTGGATGCACAAGATTGGTTAAAAACCCTAATTGGACAAGAAAAAGCCTAGGGAGGACGAAAATGACCTAAATGTTCATCCAATGACACATACACACCTATTGGATGCACAAGATTGTTTAGAAACCCTAATTGGACAAGAATAAGCCTAGGGAGGACGAAAATGACCTAACTATTCATCCAATGACACAAATGAACTTATTGGATGCACAAGATTGGTTAAAAACCCTAATTGGACAAGAATACGCCTACGGAGGAGGAAAATGACCTAAATGTTCATCCAATGACACAATTGAACTTATTGGATGCACAAGATTGGTTAAAAACCCTAATGGGACAAGAATAAGGTTAGGGAGGACGAAAATGACCTAAATGTTCATCCAATGTCACAAACACACCTATTGGATGCACAAGATTGGTTAGAAACCCTAATTGGACAAGAATAAGCCTAGGGAGGACGAAAATGACATAAATGTTAATCCAATGACACAAATGAACTTATTGGATGCACAAGATTGGTTAAAAACCCTAATTGGACAAGAATAAGCCTAGGGAGGACGAAAATGACCTAAATGTTCATCCAATCTCACAATTGAACTTATTGGATGCACAAGATTGGTTAAAAACCCTAATTGGACAAGAATAAGCCTAGGGAGGACGAAAATGACCTAAATGTTCATCCAATGACACAAACACACCTATTGGATGCACAAGATTGGTTAAAAACCCTAATTGGACAAGAATAAGCCTAGGGAGGACGAAAATGACCTAAATGTTCATCCAATGACACAAACACACCTATTGGATGCACAAGATTGGTTAGAAACCCTAATTGGACAAGAATAAGCCTAGGGAGGACGAAAATGACCTAAATGTTCATCCAATGACACAAACACACCTATTGGATGCACACGATTGGTTAGAAACCCTAATTTGACAAAAATAAGCCTAGGGAGGACGAAAATGACCTAACTATTCATCCAATGACACAAATGAACTTATTGGATGCACAAGATTGGTTAAAAACCCTAATTGGAAAAGAATAAGCCTAGGGAGGACGAAAATGACCTAAATGTTCATCCAATGACACAAACACACCTATTGGATGCACAAGATTGGTTAGAAACCCTAATTGTACAAGAATAAGCCTAGGGAGGACGAAAATGACCTAAATGTTAATCCAATGACACAAATGAACTTATTGGATGCACAAGATTGGTTAAAAACCCTAATTGGACAAGAATAAGCCTAGGGAGGACGAAAATAACCTAAATGTTCATCCAATGACACAAACACACCTATTGGAAGCACAAGATTGGTTAAAAACCCTAATTGTACAAGAATAAGCATAGGGAGGACGAAAATGACCTAAATGTTCATCCAATGACACAAACACACCTATTGGATGCACAAGATTGGTTAGAAACCCTAATTGGACAAGAATAAGCCTAGGGAGGACGAAAATGACCTAAATGTTCATCCAATGACACAAACACACCTATTGGATGCACAAGATTGGTTAAAAACCCTAATTGGACAAGAATAAGCCTAGGGAGGACGAAAATGACCTAACTATTCATCCAATGACACAAATGAACTTATTGGATGCACAAGAATGCTTAAAACCCTAATTGGACAAGAATAAGACTAGGGAGGACGAAAATGACCTAAATGTTCATCCAATGACACAAACACACCTATTGGATGCACACGATTGGTTAGAAACCCTAATTTGACAAGAATAAGCCTAGGGAGGACGAAAATGACCTAACTATTCATCCAATGACACAAATGAACTTATTGGATGCACAAGAATGCTTAAAACCCTAATTGGACAAGAATAAGACTAGGGAGGACGAAAATGACCTAAATGTTCATCCAATGACACAAACACATCTATTGGATGACACGATTGGTTAGAAACCCTAATTTGACAAGAATAAGCCTAGGGAGGACGAAAATGACCTAACTATTCATCCAATGACACAAATGAACTTATAGGATGCACAAGATTGGTTAGAAACCCTAATTTGACAAGAATAAGCCTAGGGAGGACGAAAATAACTTAAATGTTCATCCAATGACACAAACACACCTATTGGATGCACAAGATTGGTTAAAAACCCTAATTGGACAAGAATAAGCATACGGAGGACGAAAATGACCAAAATGTTCATCCAATGACACAAACACACCTATTGGATGCACAAGATTGGTTAAAAACCCTAATTGGACAAGAATAAGCCTAGGGAGGACGAAAATGACCTAAATGTTCATCCAATGACACAAACACACCTATTGGATGCACACGATTGGTTAGAAACCCTAATTTGACAAGAATAAGCCTAGGGAGGACGAAAATGACCTAACTATTCATCCAATGACACAAATGAACTTATTGGATGCACAAGATTGCTTAAAACCCTAATTGGACAAGAATAAGACTAGGGAGGACGAAAATGACCTAAATGTTCATCCAATAACACAAACACACCTATTGGATGCACAAGATAGGTTAGAAACCCTAATTTGACAAGAATAAGCCTAGGGAGGACGAAAATGACCTAACTATTCATCCAATGACACAAATGAACTTATTGGATGCACAAGATTGCTTAAAACCCTAATTAGACAAGAATAAGACTAGGGAGGACGAAAATGACCTAAATGTTCATCCAATGACACAAACACACCTATTGGATGCACAAGATTGGTTAGAAACCCTAATTGGACAAGAATAAGCCTAGGGAGGACGAAAATGACCTAAATGTTCATCCAATGACACAAATGAACTTATTGGATGCACAAGATTGGTTAAAAACCCTAATTGGACAAGAATAACCCTACGGAGGACGAAAATGACCTAAATGTTCATCCAATGACACAAACACACCTATTGGATGCACAAGATTGGTTAGAAACCCTAATTGGACAAGAATAAGCCTAGGGAGGACGAAAATGACCTAAATGTTAATCCAATGACACAAATGAACTTATTGGATGCACATGATTGGTTAAAAACCCTAATTGGACAAGAATAATCCTAGGTAGGACGAAAATAACCTAAATGTTCATCAAATAACTAAACACACCTATTGGATGCACAAGATGGGTTAGAAACCCTAATTGGACAAGAATAAGCCTAGGGAGGATGAAAATGACCTAAATGTTCACCCAATGACACAAATGAACTTATTGGATGCACAAGATTGGTTAAAAACCCTAATTGGACAAGAATAAGCCTAGGGAGGACGAAAATGACCTAAATGTTCATCCATTGACACAAACACACCTATTGGATGCACAAGATTGGTAAAAAAAACCCTAATTGGACAAGAATAAGCATAAGGAGGACGAAAATGACCTAACTATTCATCCAATGACACAAATGAACTTATTGGATGCACAAGATTGGTTAGAAACCCTAATTGGACAAGAATAAGCCTAGGGAGGATGAAAATGACCTAAATGTTCATCTAATGACACAAACACACCTATTGGATGCACAAGATTGGTTAAAAACCCTAATTGGACAAGAATAAGCCTAGGGAGGACAAAAATGACCTAAATGTTCATCCAAAGACACAAACACACCTATTGGATGCACAAGATTGTTTAGAAACCCTAATTGGACAAGAATAAGCCTAGGGACGTCGAAAATGACCTAAATGTTCATCCAATGACGCAAATGAACATATTGGATGCACAAGATTGGTTAAAAACCCTAATTGGACAAGAATAAGCCTAGGGAAGACGAAAATGACCTAAATGTTCACCCAATGACACAAATGAACTTATTGGATGCACAAGATTGGTTAAAAACCCTAATTGGACAAGAATAAGCCTAGGTAGGACGAAAATGACCTAAATGTTCATCCATTGACACAAACACACCTATTGGATGCACAAGATTGGTTAGAAACCCAAATTGGACAAGAATAAGCCTAGGGAGGACGAAAATGACCTAAATGTTCATCCAATGACACAAACACACCTATTGGATGCACAAGATTGGTTAAAAACCCTAATTGGACAAGAATAAGCCTAGGGAGGACGAAAATGACCTAAATGTTCATCCAATGACACAAACACACCTATTGGATGCACACGATTGGTTAGAAACCCTAATTTGACAAGAATAAGCCTAGGGAGGACGAAAATGACCTAACTATTCATCCAATGACACAAATGAACTTATTGGATGCACAAGATTGCTTAAAACCCTAATTGGACAAGAATAAGACTAGGGAGGACGAAAATGACCTAAATGTTCATCAAATAACACAAACACACCTATTGGATGCACACGATTGGTTAGAAACCCTAATTTGACAAGAATAAGCCTAGGGAGGACGAAAATGACCTAACTATTCATCCAATGACACAAATGAACTTATTGGATGCACAAGATTGGTTAAAAACCCTAATTGGACAAGAATAAGCCTAGGGAGGACGAAAATGACCTAAATGTTCATCCAATGACACAAACACACCTATTGGATGCCCAAGATTGGTTAAAAACCCTAATCGGACAAGAATAAGCATAGGGAGGACGAAAATGACCTAAATGTTCATCCAATGACACAAACACACCTATTGGATGCACAAGATTGGTTAGAAACCCTAATTGGACAAGAATAAGCCTAGGGAGGACGAAAATGACCTAAATGTTCATCCAATGACACAAACACACCTATTGGATGCACAAGATTGGTTAAAAACCCTAATTGGACAAGAATAATCCTAGGGAGGACGAAAATGACCTAAATGTTCATCCAATGACACAAATATACCTATTGGATGCACAAGATTGGTTAGAAACCCTAATTGGACAAGAATAAGCCTAGGGAGGACGAAAATGACCTAAATGTTAATCCAATGACACAAATGAACTTATTGGATGCACAAGATTGGTTAAAAACCCTAATTGGACAAGAATAATCCTAGGTAGGACGAAAATAACCTAAATGTTCATCAAATAACTAAACACACCTATTGGATGCACAAGATGGGTTAGAAACCCTAATTGGACAAGAATAAGCCTAGGGAGGATGAAAATGACCTAAATGTTCACCCAATGACACAAATTAACTTATTGGATGCACAAGATTGGTTAAAAACCCTAATTGGACAAGAATAAGCCTAGGGAGGACGAAAATGACCTAAATGTTCATCCATTGACACAAACACACCTATTGGATGCACAAGATTGGTAAAAAACCCTAATTGGACAAGAATAAGCACAAGGAGGACGAAAATGACCTAACTATTCATCCAATGACACAAATGAACTTATTGGATGCACAAGATTGGTTAGAAACCCTAATTGGACAAGAATAAGCCTAGGGAGGACGAAAATGACCTAAATGTTCATCTAATGACACAAACACACCTATTGGATGCACAAGATTGGTTAAAAACCCTAATTGGACAAGAATAAGCCTAGGGAGGACGAAAATGACCTAAATGTTAATCCAATGACACAAATGAATTTATTGGATGCACAAGATTGGTTAAAAACCCTAATTGGACAAGAATAAGCCTAGGGAGGACAAAAATGACCTAAATGTTCATCCAAAGACACAAACACACCTATTGGATGCACAAGATTGTTTAGAAACCCTAATTGGACAAGAATAAGCCTAGGGACGTCGAAAATGACCTAAATGTTCATCCAATGACGCAAATGAACATATTGGATGTACAAGATTGGTTAAAAACCCTAATTGGACAAGAATAAGCCTAGGGAAGACGAAAATGACCTAAATGTTCATCCAATGACACAATTGAACTTATTGGATGCACAAGATTGGTTAAAAACACTAATTGGACAAGAATAAGCCTAGGGAGGATGAAAATGACCTAAATGTTCATCCAATGACACAAACACAGCTATTAGATGCACACGATTGGTTAGAAACCCTAATTTGACAAGAATAAGCCTAGGGAGGACGAAAATGACCTAACTATTCATCCAATGACACAAATGAACTTATTGGATGCAAGAGATTGCTTAAAACCCTAATTGGACAAGAATAAGACTAGGGAGGACGAAAATAACCTAAATGTTCATCCAATGACACAAACACACCTATTGGATGCACAAGATTGGTTAGAAACCCTAATTTGACAAGAATAAGCCTAGGGAGGACGAAAATGACCTAACTATTCATCCAATGACACAAATGAACTTATTGGATGCACAAGATTGGTTAAAAACCCTAATTGGACAAGAATAAGCCTAGGGAGGACGAAAATGACTTAAATGTTCATCCAATGACACAAACACACCTATTGGATGCCCAAGATTGGTTAAAAACCCTAATTGGACAAGAATAAGCATAGGGAGGACGAAAATGACCTAAATGTTCATCCAATGACACAAACACACCTATTGGATGAACAAGATTGGTTAGAAACCCTAATTGGACAAGAATAAGCCTAGGGAGGACGAAAATGACCTAAATGTTCATCCAATGACACAAATCAACTTATTGGATGCACAAGATTGGTTAAAAACCCTAATTGGACAAGAATAAGCCTAGGTAGGACGAAAATAACCTAAATGTTCATCAAATAACTAAACACACCTATTGGATGCACAAGATGGGTTAGAAACCCTAATTGGACAAGAATAAGCCTAGGGAGGATGAAAATGACCTAAATGTTCACCAAATGACACAAATGAACTTATTGGATGCACAAGATTGGTTAAAAACCCTAATTGGACAAGAATAAGCCTAGGGAGGACGAAAATGACCTAAATGTTCATCCATTGACACAAACACACCTATTGGATGCACAAGATTGGTAAAAAACCCTAATTGGACAAGAATAAGCATAAGGAGGACGAAAATGACCTAACTATTCATCCAATGACACAAATGAACTTATTGGATGCACAAGATTGGTTAGAAACCCTAATTGGACAAGAATAAGCCTAGGGAGGACGAAAATGACCTAAATGTTCATCCAATGACACAAACACACCTATTGGATGCACAAGATTGGTTAAAAACCCTAATTGGACAAGAATAAGCCTAGGGAGGACGAAAATGACCTAAATGTTAATCCAATGGCACAAATGAATTTATTGGATGCACAAGATTGGTTAAAAACCCTAATTGGACAAGAATAAGCCTAGGGAGGACAAAAATGACCTAAATGTTCATCCAAATACACAATCACACCTATTGGATGCACAAGATTGTTTAGAAACCCTAATTGGACAAGAATAAGCCTAGGGACGTCGAAAATGACCTAAATGTTCATCCAATGACGCAAATGAACATATTGGATGCACAAGATTGGTTAAAAACCCTAATTGGACAAGAATAAGCCTAAGGAAGACGAAAATGACCTAAATGTTCATCCAATGACACAATTGAACTTATTGGATGCACAAGATTGGTTAAAAACCCTAATTGGACAAGAATAAGACTAGGGAGGACGAAAATAACCTAAATGTTCATCCAATGACACAAACACACTTATTGGATGCACAAGATATGTTAGAAACCCTAATTTGACAAGAATAAGCCTAGGGAGGACGAAAATGACCTAACTATTCATCCAATGACACAAATGAACTTATTGGATGCACAAGATTGGTTAAAAACCCTAATTGGACAAGAATAAGCCTAGGGAGGACGAAAATGACCTAAATGTTCATCCAATGACACAAACACACCTATTGGATGCACAAGATTGGTTAGAAACCCTAATTGGACAAGAATAAGCCTAGGGAGGACGAAAATGACCTAAATGTTAATCCAATGACACAAATGAACTTATTGGACGCACAAGATTGCTTAAAACCCTAATTTGACAAGAATAAGACTAGGGAGGACGAAAATGACCTAAAAGTTCATCCAATGACACAAACACACCTATTGGATGCACAAGATTTGTTAGAAACCCTAATTGGACAAGAATATGCCTAGGGAGGACGAAAATGACCTAAATATTCATCCAATGACACAAATGAACTTATTGGATGCACAAGATTGGTTAAAACCCTAATTGGACAAGAATAAGACTAGGGAGGATGAAAATGACCTAAATGTTCATCCAATGACACAAACACACCTATTGGATGCACAAGATTGGTTAGAAACCCTAATTGGACAAGAATAAGCCTAGGGAGGACGAAAATGACCTAAATGTTAATCCAATGACACAAATGAACTTATTGGATGTACAAGATTGGTTAAAAACCCTAATTGGACAAGAATAAGCCTAGGGAGGACGAAAATGACCTAAATGTTCATCCAATGACACAATTGAACTTATTGGATGCACAAGATTCGTTAAAAACCCTAATGGGACAAGAATAAGGTTAGGGAGGACGAAAATGACCTAAATGTTCATCCAATGTCACAAACATACCTATTGGATGCACAAGATTGCTTAAAACCCTAATTGGACAAGAATAAGACTAGGGAGGACGAAAATGACCTAAATGTTCATCCAATGACACAAACACACCTATTGGATGCACAAGATTGGTTAGAAACCCTAATTGGACAAGAATAAGCCTAGGGAGGACGAAAATGACCTAAATGTTAATCCAATGACACAAATGAACTTATTGGATGTACAAGATTGGTTAAAAACCCTAATTGGACAAGAATAAGCCTAGGGAGGACGAAAATGACTTAAATGTTCATCCAATGACACAAACACACCTATTGGATGCACAAGATTGGTTAGAAACCCTAATTGGACAAGAATAAACCTTGGGAGGACAAAAATGACTTAAATGTTCATCCAATGACACAAATGAACTTAATGGATGCACAAGATTGGTTAAAAACCTTAATTGGACAAGCATAAGCCTAGGGGGGACGAAAATGACCTAAATGTTCATCCAATGACACAAACACACCTATTGGATGCACAAGATTGGTTAGAAACCCTAATTGGACAAGAATAAGCCTAGGGAGGACGAAAATGCCCTAAATGTTAATCCAATGACACAAATGAACTTATTGGATGCACAAGATTGCTTAAAACCCTAATTGGACAAGAATAAGACTAGGGAGGACGAAAATAACCTAAATGTTCATCCAATGACACAAACACACCTATTGGATGCACAAGATTGGTTAGAAACCCTAATTTGACAAGAATATGCCTAGGGAGGACGAAAATGACCTAACTATTCATCCAATGACACAAATGAACTTATTGGATGCACAAGATTGGTTAAAAACCCTAATTGGACAAGAATAAGCCTAGGGAGGACGAAAATGACCTAAATGTTCATCCAATGACACAAACACACCTATTGGATGCCCAAGATTGGTTAAAAACCCTAATTGGACAAGAATAAGCATAGGGAGGACGAAAATGACCTAAATGTTCATCCAATGACACAAAGACACCTATTGGATGCACAAGATTGGTTAGAAACCCTAATTGGACAAGAATAAGCCTAGGGAGCACGAAAATGACCTAAATGTTCATCCAATGACACAAACACACCTATTGGATGCACAAGATTGGTTAAAAACCATAATTGGACAAGAATAAGCCTAGGGAGGACGAAAATGACCTAAATGTTAATCGAATGACACAAATGAACTTATTGGATGCACAAGATTGGTTAGAAACCCTAATTGGACAAGAATAAGCCTAGGGAGGACGAAAATGACCTTAATGTTCATCCAATGACACAAACACACCTATTGGATGCACAAGAATTGTTAGAAACCCTAATAGGACAAGAATAAGCCAAGGGAGGACGAAAATGACCTAAATGTTCACCCAATGACACAAATGAACTTATTGGATGCACAAGATTGGTTAAAAACCCTAATTGGACAAGAATAAGCCTAGGGAGGACGAAAATGACCTAAATGTTCATCCATTGACACAAACACACCTATTGGATGCACAAGATTGGTTAAAAACCCTAATTGGACAAGAATAAGCCTAGGGAGGACGAAAATGAACTAAATGTTAATCGAATGACACAAATGAACTTATTGGATGCACATGATTGGTTAGAAACCCTAATTGGACAAGAATAAGCCTGGGGAGGACGAAAATGACCTAAATGTTCATCCAATGACACAAACACACCTATTGGATGCACAAGAATTGTTAGAAACCCTAATAGGACAAGAATAAGCCAAGGGAGGACGAAAATGACCTAAATGTTCACCCAATGACACAAATGAACTTATTGGATGCACAAGATTGGTTAAAAACCCTAATTGGACAAGAATAAGCCTAGGGAGGACGAAAATGACCTAAATGTTCATCAAATGACTAAACACACCTATTGGATGCACAAGGTTGGTTAGAAACCCTAATTGGACAAGAATAAGCCTAGGGAGGACGAAAATGACCTAAATGTTCATCCAATGACACAAACACACCTATTGGATGCACAAGATTGGTTAGAAACCCTAATTGGACAAGAATATGCCTAGGGAGGACGAAAATGACCTAAATGTTCATCCAATGACACGAACACACCTATTGGATGCACACGATTGATTAGAAACCCTAATTTGACAAGAATAAGCCTAGGGAGGACAAAAATGACCTAACTATTCATCCAATGACACAAATGAACTTATTGGATGCACAAGATTGGTTAAAAACCCTAATTGGAAAAGAATAAGTCTAGGGAGGACGAAAATGACCTAAATGTTCATCCAATGACACAAACACACCTATTGGATGCACAAGATTGGTTAGAAACCCTAATTGGACAAGAATAAGCCTAGGGAGGACGAAAATGACCTAAATGTTAATCCAATGACACAAATGAACTTATTGGATGCACAAGATTGGTTAAAAACCCTAATTGGACAAGAATAAGCCTAGGGAGGACGAAAATAACCTAAATGTTCATCAAATGACTAAACACACCTATTGGATGCACAAGATTGGTTAGAAACCCTAATTGGACAAGAATAAGCCTAGGGAGGACGAAAATGACCTCAATGTTCACCCAATGACACAAATGAACTTATTGGATGCACAAGATTGGTTAAAAACCCTAATTGGACAAGAATAAGCCTAGGGAGGACGAAAATGACCTAAATGTTCATCCAATGACACAAACACACCTATTAGATGCACAAGATTGGTTAGAAACCCTAATTGGACAAGAATAAGCCTAGGGAGGACGAAAATGACCTAAATGTTAATCCAGTGACACAAATGAACTTATTGGATGCACAAGATTGGTTAAAAACCTAATTGGACAAGAATAAGCCTAGGGAGGACGAAAATGACCTAAATGTTCATCCAATTACACAAACACACTATTGGATGCACAAGATTGGTTAGAAACCCTAATTGGACAAGAATAAGCCTAGGGAGGACGAAAATGACCTAAATGTTAATCCAATGACACAAATGAACTTATTGGATGCACAAGATTGGTTAAAAACCCTAATTGGACAAGAATAAGCCTAGGGAGGACGAAAATGACCTAAATGTTCATCCAATGACACAAACACACCTATTGGATGCACAAGATTGGTTAAAAACCCTAATTGGACAAGAATAAGCCTAGGGAGGACGAAAATGACCTAAATGTTCATCCAATGTCACAAATGAACTTATTGGATGCACAAGATTGGTTAGAAACCCTAATTGGACAAGAATACGCCTATGGAGAACGAAAATGACCTAAATGTTCATCCAATGACACAAATGAACTTATTGGATGCACAAGATTGGTTAAAAACCCTAATTGGACAAGAATAAGCCTAGGGAGGACGAAAATGACCTAAATGTTCATCCAATGACACAAACACACCTATTGGATGCACTAGATCGGTTAGAAACCCTAATTGGACAAGAATAAGCCTAGGGAGGACGAAAATGACCTAAATGTTAATCCAATGACACAAATGAACTTATTGGATGCACAAGATTGGTTAAAAACACTAATTGGACAAGAATAAGCCTAGGGAGGACAAAAATGACCTAAATGTTCATCAAATGACTAAACACACCTATTGGATGCACAAGATTGGTTAGAAACCCTAATTGGACAAGAATAAGCCTAGGGAGGATGAAAATGACCTAAATGTTCATCCAATGACACAAATGAACTTATTGGATGCACAAGATTGGTTAAAAACCCTAATTGGACAAGAATAACCCTACGGAGGACGAAAATGACCTAAATGTTCATCCAATGACACAAACACACCTATTGGATGCACAAGATTGGTTAGAAACCCTAATTGGACAAGAATAAGCCTAGGGAGGACGAAAATGACCTAAATGTTAATCCAATGACACAAATGAACTTATTGGATGCACAAGATTGGTTAAAAACCCTAGTTGGACAAGAATAAGCCTAGGGAGGACGAAAATAACCTAAATGTTCATCAAATGACTAAACACACCTATTGGATGCACAAGATTGGTTAAAAACCCTAATTGGACAAGAATAAACCTAGGAAGGACGAAAATGACCTAAATGTTCACCCAATGACACAAATGAACTTATTGGATGCACAAGATTGGTTAAAAACCCTAATTGGACAAGAATAAGCCTAGCGGGGACGAAAATGACCTAAATGTTCATCCAATGACACAAACACACCTATTGGATGCACAAGATTGGTTAGAAACCCTAATTGGACAAGAATAAGCCTAGGGAGGACGAAAATGACCTAAATGTTAATCCAATGACACAAATGAACTTATTGGATGCACAAGATTGGTTAAAAACCCTAATTGGACAAGATTAAGCCTAGGGAGGACGAAAATGACCTAAATGTTCATCAAATGACACAAACACACCTATTGGATGCACAAGATTGGTTAAAAACCCTAATTGGACAAGAATAAGCCTAGGGAGGACGAAAATGACCTAAATGTTCATCCAATGACACAAACACACCTATTGGATGCACACGATTGGTTAGAAACCCTAATTTGACAAGAATAAGCCTAGGGAGGACGAAAATGACCTAACTATTCATCCAATGACACAAATAAACTTATTGGAAGCACAAGATTACTTAAAACCCTAATTGGACAAGAATAAGACTAGGGAGGACGAAAATAACCTAAATGTTCATCCAATGACACAAACACACCTATTGGATGCACAAGATTGGTTAGAAACCCTAATTTGACAAGAATAAGCCTAAGGAGGACCAAAATGACCTAAATATTCATCCAATGACACAAATGAACTTATTGGATGCACAAGATTGCTTAAAACCCTAATTGGACAAGAATAAGACTAGGGAGGACGAAAATGACCTAAATGTTCATCCAATGACACAAACACACCTATTGGATGCACAAGAGTGGTTAGAAACCCTAATTGGACAAGAATAAGCCTTGGGAGGAAGAAAATGACCTAAATGTTCATCCAATGACACAAATGAACTTATTGGATGCACAAGATTGGTTACAAACCCTAATTGGGCAAGAATAAGCCTAGGGAGGACGAAAATGACCTAAATGTTGATCCAATGACACAAACACACCTATTGGATGCACAAGATTGGTTAGAAACCCTAATTGGACAAGAAAAAGCCTAGGGAGGACGAAAATGACCTAAATGTTAATCCAATGACACAAATGAACTTATTGGATGCACAAGATTGCTTAAAACCCTAATTGGACAAGAATAAGACTAGGGAGGACGAAAATAACCTAAATGTTCATCCAATGACACAAACACACCTATTGGATGCAGAAGATTGGTTAAAAACCCTAATTGGACAAGAAGCCTAGGGAGGACGAAAATGACCTAAATGTTCATCCAATGACACAAACACACCTATTGGATGCACAAGATTGGTTAGAAACCCTAATTGGACAAGAATAAGCCTTGGGAGGACGAAAATGACCTAAATGTTCATCCAATGACACAAATGAACTTATTGGATGCACAAGATTGGTTAAAAAACCTAATTGGACAAGAATAAGCCTAGGGAGGACGAAAATAACCTAAATGTTCATCCAACGACACAAACACACCTATTGGATGCACAAGATGGGTTAGAAACCCTAATTGGACAAGAATAAGCCTAGGGAGGACGAAAATGACCTAAATGTTCACCCAATGACACAAATGAACTTATTGGATGCACAAGATTGGTTAAAAACCCTAATTGGACAAGAATAAGCCTAGGGAGGACGAAAATGACCTAAATGTTCATCCATTGACACAAACACACCTATTGGATGCACAAGATTGGTTAAAAACCCTAATTGGACAAGAATAAGCATAAGGAGGACGAAAATGACCTAAATGTTCATCCAGTGACACAAACACACCTATTGGATGCACAAGATTGGTTAGAAACCCTAATTGGACAAGAATAAGCCTAGGGAGGACGAAAATGACCTAAATGTTCATCCAATGACACAAACACACCTATTGGATGCACAAGATTGGTTAAAAACCCTAATTGGACAAGAATAAGCCTAGGGAGGACGAAAATGACCTAAATGTTCATCCAATGACACAAACACACCTATTGGATGCACAAGATTGGTTAAAAACCCTAATTGGACAAGAATAAGCCTAGGGAGGAAGAAAATGACCTAAATGTTCATCCAATGACACAAACACACCTATTGGATGCACAACTTTGGTTAAAAACCCTAATTGGACAAGAATAAGCCATGGGAGGACGAAAATGACCTAAATGTTCATCCAATGACACAAACTCACCTATTGGATGCACAAGATTCGTTAGAAACCCTAATTGGAAAGAATAAGCCTAGAGAGGATGAAAATGACTTAAATGTTAATCCGATGACACAAATGAACTTATTGGATGCACAAGATTGGTTAAAAACCCTAATTGGACAAGAATAAGCCTAGGGAGGGCGAAAATGACCTAAATGTTCATCCAATGCCACAAACACACCTATTGGATGCACAAGATTGGTTAAAAACCCTAATTGGACAAGAATAAGCCTAGGGAGGACGAAAATGACCTAAATGTTCATCCAATGACACAAACACACCTATTGGATGCACAAGAATGGTTAAAAACCCTAATTGGACAACAATAAGCATAGGGAGGACGAAAATGACCTAAATGTTCATCCAATGAAACAAACACACCTATTGGATGTACAAGATTCGTTAGAAACCCTAATTGGACAAGAATAAGCCTAGGGAGGACGAAAATGACCTAAATGTTAATCCAATGACACAAATGAACTTATTGGATGCACAAGATTGGTTAAAAACCCTAATTGGACAAGAATAAGCCTAGGGAGGACGAACATAACCTAAATGTTCATCAAATGACTAAACACACCTATTGGATGCACAAGATTGGTTAGAAACCCCAATTGGACAAGAATAAGCCTAGGGAGGACGAAAATGACCTAAATGTTAATCCAATGACACAAATGAACTTATTGGATGCACAAGATTGGTTAAAATCCCTAATTGGACAAGAATAAGCCTAGGGAGGACGAACATAACCTAAATGTTCATCAAATGACTAAACACACCTATTGGATGCACAAGATTGGTTAGAAACCCTAATTGGACAAGAATAAGCCTTGGGAGGACGAAAATGACCTAAATGTTCATCCAATGACACAAATGAACTTATTGGATGCACAAGATTGGTTAAAAACCCTAATTGGGCAAGAATAAGCCTACGGAGGACGAAAATGACCTAAATGTTCATCCAATGATACAAACACACCTATTGGATGCACAAGATTGGTTAGAAACCCTAATTGGACAAGAATAAGCCTAGGGAGGACGAAAATGACCTAAATGTTAATCCAATGACACAAATGAACTTATTGGATGCACAAGATTGGTTAAAAACCCTAATTGGACAAGAATAAGCCTAGGTAGGACGAAAATAACCTAAATGTTCATCAAATAACTAAACACACCTATTGGATGCACAAGATGGGTTAGAAACCCTAATTGGACAAGAATAAGCCTAGGGAGGAAGAAAATGACCTAAATGTTCACCCAATGACACAAATGAACTTATTGGATGCACAAGATTGGTTAAAAACCCTAATTGGGCAAGAATAAGCCTACGGAGGACGAAAATGACCTAAATGTTCATCCAATGACACAAACACACCTATTGGATGCACAAGATTGGTTAGAAACCCTAATTGGACAAGAATAAGCCTAGGGAGGACGAAAATGACCTAAATGTTAATCCAATGACACAAATGAACTTATTGGATGCACAAGATTGGTTAAAAACCCTAATTGGACAAGAATAAGCCTAGGTAGGACGAAAATAACCTAAATGTTCATCAAATAACTAAACACACCTATTGGATGCACAAGATGGGTTACAAACCCTAATAGGACAAGAATAAGCCTAGGGAGGATGAAAATGACCTAAATGTTCACCCAATGACACAAATGAACTTATTGGATGCACAAGATTGGTTAAAAAACCTAATTGGACAAGAATAAGCCTAGGGAGGACGAAAATGACCTAAATGTTCATCCATTGACACAAACACACCTATTGGATGCACAAGATGGGTAAAAAACCCTAATTGGACAAGAATAAGCATAAGGAGGACGAAAATGACATAACTATTCATCCAATGACACAAATGAACTTATTGGATGCACAAGATTGGTTAGAAACCCTAATTGGACAAGAATAAGCCTAGGGAGGACGAAAATGACCTAAATGTTCATCCAATGACACAAACACACCTATTGGATGCAAAAGATTGGTTAAAAACCCTAATTGGACAAGAATAAGCCTAGGGTGGACGAAAATGACCTAAATGTTTATCGAATGATACAAATGAACTTATTGGATGCACAAGATTGGTTAAAAACCCTAATTGGACAAGAATAAGCCTAGGGAGGACGAAAATGACCTAAATGTTCATCCAATGACACAAACACACCTATTGGATGCACAAGATTGGTTAAAAACCCTAATTGTATAAGAATAAGCATAGGGAAGACGAATATGACCTAAATGTTCATCCAACGACACAAACACACCTATTTGATGCACAAGATTGGTTAGAAACCCTAATTGGACAAGAATAAGCCTAGGGAGGACGAAAATGACCTAAATGTTAATCCAATGACACAAATGAACTTATTGGATGCACAAGATTGGTTAAAAACCCTAATTGGTCAAGAATAAGCCTAGGGAGGACAAAAATAACCTAAATGTTCATCAAATGACTAAACACACCTATTGGATGCAGAAGATGGGTTAGAAACCCTAATTGGACAAGATTAAGCCTAGGGACGACGAAAATGACCTAAATGTTCACCCAATGACACAAATGAACTTATTGGATGCACAAGATTGGTTAAAAACCCTAATTGGACAAGAATAAGCCTAGGGAGGACGAAAATGACCTAAATGTTCATCCATTGACACAAACA
>JBBPBR010000429.1:0-75867 GCA_037974775.1 Cicer pinnatifidum
TATTGGATGCACAAGATTGGTTAAAAACCCTAATTGGACAAGAATAAGCCTAGGGAGGACGAAAATGACCTAAATGTTAATCGAATGACACAAATGAACTTATTGATGCACAAGATTGGTTAGAAACCCTAATTGGACAAGAATAAGCCTAGGGAGGACAAAAATGACCTAAATGTTCATCCAATGACACAAACACACCTATTGGATGCACAAGATTGTTTAGAAACCCTAATTGGACAAGAATAAGCCTAGGGACGTCGAAAATGACCTAAATGTTCATCCAATGACGCAAATGAACATATTGGATGCACAAGATTGGTTAAAAACCCTAATTGGACAAGAATAAGTCTAGGGAAGACGAAAATGACCTAAATGTTCATCCAATGACACAATTGAACTTATTGGATGCACAAGATTGGTTAAAAACACTAATTGGACAAGAATAAGCCTAGGGAGGATGAAAATGACCTAAATGTTCATCCAATGACACAAACACACCTATTAGATGCACACGATTGGTTAGAAACCCTAATTTGACAAGAATAAGCCTAGGGAGGACGAAAATGACCTAACTATTCATCCAATGACACAAATGAACTTATTGGATGCACAAGATTGCTTAAAACCCTAATTGGACAAGAATAAGACTAGGGAGGACGAAAATAACCTAAATGTTCATCCAATGACACAAACACACCTATTGGATGCACAAGATTGGTTAGAAACCCTAATTTGACAAGAATAAGCCTAGGGAGGACGAAAATGACCTAACTATTCATCCAATGACACAAATGAACTTATTGGATGCACAAGATTGCTTATAACCCTAATTGGACAAGAATAAGACTAGGCAGGACGAAAATGACCTAAATGTTCATCCAATGACACAAACACACCTATTGGATGCACAAGATTGGTTAGAAACCCTAATTGGACAAGAATATGCCTAGGGAGGACGAAAATGACCTAAGTGTTCACCCAATGACACAAATGAACTTATTGGATGCACAAGATTGGTTAAAAACCCTAATTGGACAAGAATAAGCCTAGGGAGGACGAAAAAGACCTAAATGTTCATCCAATGACACAAACACACCTATTGGATGCACAAGATTGGTTAGAAACCCTAATTTGACAAGAATAAGCCTAGGGAGGACGAAAATGACCTAACTATTCATCCAATGACACAAATGAACTTATTGGATGCACAAGATTGCTTAAAACCCTAATTGGACAAGAATAAGACTAGGGAGGACGAAAATAACCTTAATGTTCATCCAATGACACAAACACACCTATTGGATGCACAAGATTGGTTAGAAACCCTAATTTGACAAGAATAAGCCTAGGGAGGACGAAAATGACCTAACTATTCATCCAATGACACAAATGAACTTATTGGATGCACAAGATTGCTTCAAACCCTAATTGGACAAGAATAAGACTAGGGAGGACGAAAATGACCTAAACGTTCATCCAATGACACAAACACACCTATTGGATGAACAAGATTGGTTAGAAACCCTAATTGGACAAGAATATGCCTAGGGAGGATGAAAATGACCTAAATATTCATCCAATGACACAAATGAACTTATTGGATGTACAAGATTGCTTAAAACCCTAATTGGACAAGAATAAGACTAAGGAGGATGAAAATGACCTAAATGTTCATCCAAATACACAAACACACCTATTGGATGCACAAGATTGGTTAGAAACCCTAATTGGACAAGAATAAGCCTAGGAGGACGAAAATGACCTAAATGTTCACCCAATGACACAAATGAACTTATTGGATGCACAAGATTGGTTAAAAACCCTAATTGTACAAGAATAAGCCTAGGGAGGACGAAAATGACCTAAATGTTCATCCAATGACACAAACACACCTATTGGATGCACAAGATTGGTTAAAAACCCTAATTGGACAAGAATAAGCCTAGGGAGGACGAAAATGACCTAAATGTTCATCCAATGACACAAACACACCTATTGGATGCACAAGATTGGTTAAAAACCCTAATTGGACAAGAATAAGCCGAGGGAGGATGAAAATAACCTAAAGGTTCATCAAATGACTAAACACACCTATTGGATGCACAAGATTGGTTAAAAACCCTAATTGGACAAGAATAAGCATAAAGAGGACGAAAATGACCTAAATGTTCATCCAATGACACAAACACACCTATTGGATGCACAAGATTGGTTAGAAACCCTAATTGGACAAGAATAAGCGTAGGGAGGACGAAAATGACCTAAATGTTAATCCAATGACACAAATGAACTTATTGGATGCACAAGATTGGTTAAAAACCCTAATTGGACAAGAATAAGCCTAGGGAGGACGAAAATGACCTAAATGTTAACCGAATGACACAACTCAACTTATTGGATGCACACGATTGGTTAAAAACCCTAATTGGACAAGAATAAGCCTAGGGAGGACGAAAATGACCTAATTGATCATCCAATGACACAAACACACCTATTGGATGCACAAGATTGGTTAAAAACCCTAATTGGACAAGAATATGCCTAGGGAGGACGAAAATGACCTAAATATTAATTCAATGACACAAACAAACTTATTGGATGCACAAGATTGGTTGAAAACCCTAATTGGACAAGAATAAGCCTAGGGAGGACGAAAATGACCTAATTGATCATCCAATGAAACAAACACACCTATTGGATGCACAAGATTGGTTAAAAACCCTAATTGGACAAGAATAAGCCTAGGGAGGACGAAAATGACCTAAATGTTCATCCAATGACACAAACACACCTATTGGATGCACAAGATTGGTTAAAAACCCTAATTGGACAAGAATAAGCATAGGGAGGACGAAAACGACCTAAATGTTCATCCAATGACACAAACACACCTATTGGATGCACAAGATTGGTTAGAAACCCTAATTGGACAAGAATAAGCCTAGGGAGGACGAAAATGACCTAAATGTTAATCCAATGACACAAATGAACTTATTGGATGCACAAGATTGCTTAAAACCCTAATTGGACAAGAATAAAACTAGGGAGAACGAAAATAACCTAAATGTTCATCCAATGACACAAACACACCTATTGGATGCACAAGATTGGTTAGAAACCCTAATTGGAGAAGAATAAGCCTAGGAAGGACGAAAATGACCTAAATGTTAATCCAATGATACAAATGAACTTATTGGATGCACAAGATTGGTTAAAAACCCTAATTGGACAAGAATAAGCCTAGGGAGGACGAAAATGACCTATATGTTCATCCAATGACACAAACACACCTATTGGATGCACAAGATTGGTTAGAAACCCTAATTGGACAAGAATAAGCCTAGGGAGGACGAAAATGACCTAAATGTTAATCCAATGACACAAATGAACTTATTGGATGCACATGATTGGTTAAAAACCCTAATTGGACAAGAATAATCCTAGGTAGGACGAAAATAACCTAAATGTTCATCAAATAACTAAACACACCTATTGGATGCACAAGATGGGTTAGAAACCCTAATTGGACAAGAATAAGCCTAGGGAGGATGAAAATGACCTAAATGTTCACCCAATGACACAAATGAACTTATTGGATGCACAAGATTGGTTAAAAACCCTAATTGGACAAGAATAAGCCTAGGGAGGACGAAAATGACCTAAATGTTCATCCATTGACACAAACACACCTATTGGATGCACAAGATTGGTAAAAAAAACCCTAATTGGACAAGAATAAGCATAAGGAGGACGAAAATGACCTAACTATTCATCCAATGACACAAATGAACTTATTGGATGCACAAGATTGGTTAGAAACCCTAATTGGACAAGAATAAGCCTAGGGAGGATGAAAATGACCTAAATGTTCATCTAATGACACAAACACACCTATTGGATGCACAAGATTGGTTAAAAACCCTAATTGGACAAGAATAAGCCTAGGGAGGACAAAAATGACCTAAATGTTCATCCAAAGACACAAACACACCTATTGGATGCACAAGATTGTTTAGAAACCCTAATTGGACAAGAATAAGCCTAGGGACGTCGAAAATGACCTAAATGTTCATCCAATGACGCAAATGAACATATTGGATGCACAAGATTGGTTAAAAACCCTAATTGGACAAGAATAAGCCTAGGGAAGACGAAAATGACCTAAATGTTCACCCAATGACACAAATGAACTTATTGGATGCACAAGATTGGTTAAAAACCCTAATTGGACAAGAATAAGCCTAGGTAGGACGAAAATGACCTAAATGTTCATCCATTGACACAAACACACCTATTGGATGCACAAGATTGGTTAGAAACCCAAATTGGACAAGAATAAGCCTAGGGAGGACGAAAATGACCTAAATGTTCATCCAATGACACAAACACACCTATTGGATGCACAAGATTGGTTAAAAACCCTAATTGGACAAGAATAAGCCTAGGGAGGACGAAAATGACCTAAATGTTCATCCAATGACACAAACACACCTATTGGATGCACACGATTGGTTAGAAACCCTAATTTGACAAGAATAAGCCTAGGGAGGACGAAAATGACCTAACTATTCATCCAATGACACAAATGAACTTATTGGATGCACAAGATTGCTTAAAACCCTAATTGGACAAGAATAAGACTAGGGATGACGAAAATGACCTAAATGTTCGTCCAATAACACAAACACACCTATTGGATGCACAAGATTGGTTAGAAACCCTAATTTGACAAGAATAAGCCTAGGGAGGACGAAAATGACCTAACTATTCATCCAATGACACAAATGAACTTATTGGATGCACAAGATTGCTTAAAACCCTAATTAGACAAGAATAAGACTAGGGAGGACGAAAATGACCTAAATGTTCATCCAATGACACAAACACACCTATTGGATGCACAAGATTGGTTAGAAACCCTAATTGGACAAGAATAAGCCTTGGGAGGACGAAAATGACCTAAATGTTCATCCAATGACACAAACACACCTATTAGATGCACACGATTGGTTAGAAACCTTAATTTGACAAGAATAAGCCTAGGGAGGACGAAAATGACCTAAATGTTCATCCATTGACACAAACACACCTATTGGATGCACAAGATTGGTAAAAAACCCTAATTGGACAAGAATAAGCATAAGGAGGACGAAAATGACCTAACTATTCATCCAATGACACAAATGAACTTATTGGATGCACAAGATTGGTTAGAAACCCTAATTGGACAAGAATAAGCCTAGGGAGGACGAAAATGACCTAAATGTTCATCCAATGACACAAACACACCTATTGGATGCACAAGATTGGTTAAAAACCCTAATTGGACAAGAATAAGCCTAGGGAGGACGAAAATGACCTAAATGTTAATCCAATGACACAAATGAATTTATTGGATGCACAAGATTGGTTAAAAACCCTAATTGGACAAGAATAAGCCTAGGGAGGACAAAAATGACCTAAATGTTCATCCAATGACACAAACACACCTATTGGATGCACAAGATTGTTTAGAAAACATAATTGGACAAGAATAAGCCTAGGGAGGACGAAAATGATCTAAATGTTCATCCAATGACACAAATGAACATATTGGATGCACAAGATTGGTTAAAAACCCTAATTGGACAAGAATAAGCCTAGGGAAGACGAAAATGACCTAAATGTTCATCCAATGACACAAACACACCTATTGGATGCACAAGATTGTTTAGAAACCCTAATTGGACAAGAATAAGCCTAGGGAGGACGAAAATGACAAAAATGTTCATCCAATGACACAAATGAACATATTGGATGCACAAGATTGGTTAAAAACCCTAATTGGACAAGAATAAGCCTAGGGAAGACGAAAATGACCTAAATGTTCATCCAATGACACAAACACACCTATTGGATGCACAAGATTGGTTAAAAACCCTAATTGGACAAGAATAAGCCTAGGGAGGACGAAAATGACCTAAATGTTCATCCAATGACACAAACACACCTATTGGATGCACAAGATTGTTTAGAAACCCTAATTGGACAAGAATAAGCCTAGGGAGGACGAAAATGACCTAAATGTTCATTCAATGACACAAATGAACTTATTGGATGCAGAAGATTGGTTAAAAACCCTAATTGGACAAGAATAAGCCTAGGGAGGACGAAAATGACCTAAATGTTCATCCAATGACACAAATAAACTTATTGGATGCACAAGATTGGATAAAAACCCTAATTGAACAAGAATAAGCCCAGGGTGGACGAAAATCACCTAAATGTTCATCCAATGACACAAATGAACTTATTGGATGCACAAGATTGCTTAAAACCCAAATTGGACAAGAATAAGCCTAGGGAGGACGAAAATGACCTAAATGTTCATCCAATGACACAAACACACCTATTGGATGCACAAGATTGGTTAAAAACCCTAATTGGACAAGAATAAGCCTAGGGAGGACGAAAATGACCTAAATGTTCATCCAATGACACAAACACGCCTATTGGATGCACAAGATTGTTTATAAAACCTAATTGGACAAGAATAAGCCTATGGAGGACGAAAATGACCTAAATGATCATTCAATGACACAAATGAACTTATTGGATGCACAAGATTGGTTAAAAACCCTAATTGGACAAGAATAAGCCTAGGGAGAACGAAAATGACCTAAATGTTCATCCAATGACACAAATAAACTTATTGGATGCACAAGATTGGTTAAAAACCCTAATTGAACAAGAATAAGCCCAGGGTGGACGAAAATGACCTAAATGTTCATCCAATGACACAAATGAACTTATTGGATGCACAAGATTGCTTAAAACCCAAATTGGACAAGAATAAGCCTAGGGAGGACGAAAATGACCTAAATGTTCATCCAATGACACAAACACACCTATTGGATGCACAAGATTGGTTAAAAACCCTAATTGGACAAGAATAAGCCTAGGGAGGACGAAAATGACCTAAATGTTCATCCAATGACACAAACACACCTATTGGATGCACAAGATTGGTTAAAAACCCTAATTGGACAAGAATAAGCCTAGGGAGGACGAAAAATGATCTAAATGTTCATCCAATGACAAAAAAGAACTTATTGGATGCACAAGTTTGGTTAGAAACCCTAATTGGACAAGAATAAGCCTAGGGAGGACGAAAATGACCTAAATGTTCATCCAATGACACAAATGAACTTATTGGAAGCACAAGATTGCTTATAAACCCTAATTGGACAAGAATAAGCCTAGGGAAGACGAAAATGACCTAAATGTTCATCCAATGACACAAATGAACTTATTGGATGCACAAGATTGCTTAAAAACCCTAATTGGACAAGAATAAGCCTAGGGAGGACGAAAATGACCTAAATGTTCATCCAATGACATAAATACACCTATTGGATGCACAAGATTGGTTAGAAACCCTAATTGGACAAGAATAAGCCTAGGGAGGACGAAAATGACCTAAATGTTCATCCAATGACACAAACACACCTATTGGATGCACAAGATTGGTTAAAAACCCTAATTGGACAAGAATAAGCCTAGGGAGGACGAAAATGACCTAAATGTTCATCCAATGACACAAATACACCTATTGGATGCACAAGATTGGTTAGAAACCCTAATTGGACAAGAATAAGCCTAGGGAGGACGAAAATGACCTAAATGTTCATCCAATGACACAAACACACCTATTGGATGCACAAGATTGGTTAAAAACCCTTAATGGACAAGAATAAGCCTAGGGTGGACGAAAATGACCTAAATGTTTATCCAATGACACAAATGAACTTATTGGATGCACAAGATTTGTTAAAAACCCTAATTGGACAAGAATAAGCCTAGGGAGGACGAAAATGACCTAAATGTTCATCCAATGACACAAACACACCTATTGGATGCACAAGATTGGTTAAAAACCCTAATTGGACAAGAATAAGCCTAGGGAGGACGAAAATGACCTAAATGTTCATCCAATGACACAAATTAACTTATTGGATGCACAAGATTGGTTAAAAACCCTAATAAGATAAGAATATGCCTAGGGAGGACGAAAATGACCTAAATGTTCATCCAATGACACAAATGAACTTATTGGATGCACAAGATTGCTTAAAAACCCTAATTGGACAAGAATAAGCCTAGGGAGGACGAAAATGACCTAAATGTTCATCCAATGACACAAACACATCTATTGGATGCACAAGATTGGTTAAAAACCCTAATTGGACAAGAATAAGCCTAGGGAGGACGAAAATGACCTAAATGTTCATCCAATGACACAAATGAACTTATTGGATGCATAAGATTGGTTAAAAACCCTAATTGGACAAGAATAAGCTTAGGGTGGACGAAAATGACCTAACTGTTCATCCAATGACACAAATGAACTTATTGGATGCACATGATTGGTTAAAAACCCTAATTGGACAAGAATAAGCCTAGGGAGGATGAAAATGACCTAAATATTCATCCAATGACACAAATGAACTTATTGGATGCACAAGATTGCTTAAAACCCTAATTGGACAAGAATAAGACTAGGGAGGACGAAAATGACCTAAATGTTCATCCAATGACACAAACACACCTATTGGATGCACAAGATTGGTTAGAAACCCTAATTGGACAAGAATAAGCCTAGGAAGGACGAAATTGACCTAAATGTTAATCCAATGACACAAATGAACTTATTGGATGCACAAGATTGGTTAAAAACCCTAATTGGACAAGAATAAGACTAGGGAGGACGAAAATGACCTAAATGTTCATCCAATGACACAAACACACCTATTGAATGCACAAGATTGGTTAGAAACCCTAATCGGACAAGAATAAGCCTAGGAAGGACGAAAATGACCTAAATGTTAATCCAATGACACAAATGAACTTATTGGATGCACAAGATCGGTTTAAAACCCTAATTGGACAAGAATAAGCCTAGGGAGGACGAAAATGACCTAAATGTTCATCCAATGACACAAACACACCTATTGGATGCACAAGATTGGTTAAAAACCCTAATTGGACAAGAATAAGCCTAGGGAGGACGAAAATGACCTAAATGTTCATCCAATGACACAAACACACCTATTGGATGCACAAGATTGGTTAAAAACCCTAATTGGACAAGAATAAGCCTAGGGAGGACGAAAATGACCTAAATGTTCATCCGATGACACAAATGAACTTATTGGATGCACAAGATTGGTTAAAAATCCTAATTGGACAAGAATAAGCCTAGGGAGGACGAAAATGACCTAAATGTTCATCCAATGACACAAACACACCTATTGGATGCACAAGATTGGTTAAAAACCCTAATTAGACAAGAATAAGCCTAGGGAGGACGAAAATGACCTAAATGTTAATCCAATGACACAAATGAATTTATTGGATGCACAAGATTGGTTAAAAACCCTAATTGGACAAGAATAAGCCTAGGGAGGACAAAAATGACCTAAATGTTCATCCAATGACACAAACACACCTATTGGATGCACAAGATTGTTTAGAAAACCTAATTGGACAAGAATAAGCCTAGGGATGACGAAAATGACCTAAATGTTCATCCAATGACACAAATGAACATATTGGATGCCCAAGATTGGTTAAAAACCCTAATTGGACAAGAATAAGCCTAGGGAAGACGAAAATGACCTAAATGTTCATCCAATGACACAATTGAACTTATTGGATGCACAAGATTGGTTAAAAACACTAATTGGACAAGAATAAGCCTAGGGAGGACGAAAATGACCTAAATGTTCATCCAATGACACAAACACACCTATTGGATGCACAAGATTGGTTAGAAACCCTAATTTGACAAGAATAACCCTAGAGAGGACGAAAATGACCTAAATATTCATCCAATGACACAAATGAACTTATTGGATGCACAAGATTGCTTAAAAGCCTAATTGGACAAGAATAAGACTAGGGAGGACGAAAATGACCTAAATGTTCATCCAATGACACAAACACACCTATTGGATGCACAAGAGTGGTTAGAAACCCTAATTGGACAAGAATAAGCCTTGGGAGGACGAAAATGACCTAAATGTTCATCCAATAACACAAATGAACTTATTGGATGCACAAGATTGGTTACAAACCCTAATTGGACAAGAATAAGCATAGGGAGGACGAAAATGACCTAAATGTTGATCCAATGACACAAACACACCTATTGGATGCACAAGATTGGTTAGAAACCCTAATTGGACAAGAAAAAGCCTAGGGAGGATGAAAATGACCTAAATGTTAATCCAATGACACAAATGAACTTATTGGTTGCACAAGATTGCTTAAAACCCTAATTGGACAAGAATAAGACTAGGGAGGACGAAAATAACCTAAATGTTCATCCAATGACACAAACACACCTATTGGATGCACAAGATTGGTTAGAAACCCTATTTTGACAAGAATAAGCATAGGGAGGACGCAAATGACCTAACTATTCATCCAATGACACAAATGAACTTATTGGATGCACAAGATTGCTTAAAACCCTAATTGGACAAGAATAAGACTAGGGAGGACGAAAATGACCTAAATGTTCATCCAATGACACAAACACACCTATTGGATGCCCAAGATTGGTTAAAAACCCTAATTGGACAAGAATAAGCATAGGGAGGACGAAAATGACCTAAATGTTCATCCAATGACCAAACACACCTACTGGATGCACAAGATTGGTTAGAAACCCTAATTGGACAAGAATAAGCCTAAGGAGGACGAAAATGACCTAAATGTTCATCCAATGACACAAACACACCTATTGGATGCACAAGATTGGTTAGAAACCCTAATTGGACTAGAAAAAGTCTAGGGAGGACGAAAATGACCTAAATGTTAATCCAATGACACAAATGAAGTTATTGGATGCACAAGATTGCTTAAAACCCTAATTGGAAAAGAATAAGACTAGGGAGGACGAAAATAACCTAAATGTTCATCCAATGACACAAACACACCTATTGGATGCACAAGATTGGTTAGAAACCCTAATTTGACAAGAATAAGCATAGGGAGGACGAAAATGACCTAACTATTCATCCAATGACACAAATGAACTTATTGGATGCACAAGATTGCTTAAAACCCTAATTGGACAAGAATAAGACTAGGGAGGACGAAAATGACCTAAATGTTCATCCAATGACACAAACACACCTATTGGATGCCCAAGATTGGTTAAAAACCCTAATTGGACAAGAATAAGCATAGGGTGGACGAAAATGACCTAAATGTTCATCCAATGACACAAACACACCTATTGGATGCACAAGATTATTTAGAAAACATAATTGGACAAGAATAAGTCTAGGGAGGACGAAAATGACCTAAATGTTCATCCAATGACACAAACACACCTATTGGATGCACAAGATTGGTTAAAAACCCTAATTGGACAAGAATAAGCCTAGGGAGGACGAAAATGACCTAAATGTTAATCCAATGACACAAATGAATTTATTGGATGCACAAGATTGGTTAAAAACCCTAATTGGACAAGAATAAGCCTAGGGAGGACAAAAATGACCTAAATGTTCATCCAAAGACACAAACACACCTATTGGATGCACAAGATTGTTTAGAAACCCTAATTGGACAAGAATAAGCCTAGGGACGACGAAAATGACCTAAATGTTCATCCAATGACGCAAATGAACATATTGGATGCACAAGATTGGTTAAAAACCCTAATTGGACAAGAATAAGCCTAGGGAAGACGAAAATGACCTAACTATTCATCCAATGACACAAATGAACTTATTGGATGCACAAGATTGCTTAAAACCCTGATTGGACAAGAATAAGACTAGGGAGGACGAAAATGACCTAAATGTTCATCCAATAACACAAACACACCTATTGGATGCACAAGATTGGTTAGAAACCCTAATTTGACAAGAATAAGCCTAGGGAGGACGAAAATGACCTAACTATTCATCCAATGACACAAATGAACTTATTGGATGCACAAGATTGCTTAAAATCCTAATTGGACAAGAATAAGACTAGGGAGGACGAAAATGACCTAAATGTTCATCAAATAACACAAACACACCTATTGGATGAACAAGATTGGTTAGAAACCCTAATTTGACAAGAATAAGCCTAGGGAGGACGAAAATGACCTAACTATTCATCCAATGACACAAATGAACTTATTGGATGCACAAGATTGCTTAAAACCCTAATTGGACAAGAATAAGACTAGGGATGACGAAAATGACCTAAATGTTCGTCCAATAACACAAACACACCTATTGGATGCACAAGATTGGTTAGAAACCCTAATTTGACAAGAATAAGCCTAGGGAGGACGAAAATGACCTAACTATTCATCCAATGACACAAATGAACTTATTGGATGCACAAGATTGCTTAAAACCCTAATTAGACAAGAATAAGACTAGGGAGGACGAAAATGACCTAAATGTTCATCCAATGACACAAACACACCTATTGGATGCACACGATTGGTTAGAAACCCTAATTTGACAAGAATAAGCCTAGGGAGGACGAAAATGACCTAACTATTCATCCAATGACACAAATGAACTTATTGGATGCACAAGATTGCTTAAAACCCTAATTGGACAAGAATAAGACTAGGGAGGACGAAAATAACCTAAATATTCATCCAATGACACAAACACACCTATTAAATGAACAAGATTGGTTAGAAACCCTAATTTGACAAGAATAAGCCTACGGAGGACGAAAATGACCTAACTATTCATCCAATGACACAAATGAACTTATTGGATGCACAAGATTGCTTAAAACCCTAATTGGACAAGAATAAGACTAGGGAGGACGAAAATGACCTAAATGTTCATCCAATGACACAAACACACCTATTGGATGCACAAGATTGGTTAGAAACCCTAATTGGACAAGAATAAGCCTAGGGAGGACGAAAATGACCTAAATGTTAATCCAATGACACAAATGAACTTATTGGATGCACAAGATTGGTTAAAAACCCTAATTGGTCAAGAATAAGCCTAGGAAGGATGAAAATGACCTAAATGTTAATCCAATGACACAAATGAACTTTTTGGAGGCACAAGATTGGTTAAAAACCCTAATTGGACAAGAATAAGCCTAGGGAGGACGAAAATGACCTAAATGTTCATCCAATGACACAAAGACACCTATTGGATGCACAAGATTGGTTAGAAACCCTAATTGGACAAGAATAAGCCTAGGGAGGACGAAAATGACCTAACTATTCATCCAATGACACAAATGAACTTATTGGATGCACAAGATTGGTTAAAAACCCTAATTGGACAAGAATAAGCCTAGGGAGGACGAAAATGACCTAAATGTTCATCCAATGACACAAACACACCTATTGGATGCACAAGATTGGTTAGAAACCCTAATTGGACAAGAATAACCCTAGGAAGGACGAAAATGACCTAAATGTTAATCCAATGACACAAATGAACTTATTGGATGCACAAGATTGGTTAAAAACCCTAATTGGACAAGAATAAGCCTAGGGAGGACGAAAATGACATAAATGTTCATCCAAAGACACAAACACACATATTGGATGCACAAGATTGGTTAGAAACCCTAATTGGACAAGAATAAGCCTAGGAAGGTCGAAAATGACCTAAATATTCATCCAATGACACAAATGAACTTATTGGATGCACAAGATTGCTTAAAACCCTAATTGGACAAGAATAAGACTAGGGAGGACGAAAATGACCTAAATGTTCATCCAATGACACAAACACACCTATTGGATGCACAAGATTGGTTAGAAACCCTAATTGGACAAGAATAAGCCTAGGGAGGACGAAAATGACCTAAATGTTAATCCAATGACACAAATGAACTTATTGGATGCACAAGATTGGTTAAAAACCCTAATTGTTCAAGAATAAGCCTAGGAAGGACGAAAATGACCTAAATGTTAATCCAATGACACAAATGAACTTATTGGAGGCACAAGATTGGTTAAAAACCCTAATTGGACAAGAATAAGCTTAGGGAGGACGAAAATGACCTAAATGTTCATCCAATGACACAAACACACCTATTGGATGCACAAGATTGGTTAAAAACACTAATTGGACAAGAATAAGCCTAGGGAGGACGAAAATGACCTAAATGTTCATCAAATGACTAAACACACCTATTGGATGCACAAGATTGGTTAGAAACCCTAATTGGACAAGAATAAGCCTAGGGAGGACGAAAATGACCTAAATGTTCATCCAATGACACAAACACACCTATTGGATGCACAAGATTGGTTAGAAACCCTAATCGGACAAGAATAAGCCTAGGGAGGACGAAAATGACCTAAATGTTCATCCAATGACACAAATGAACATATTGGATGCACAAGATTGGTTAAAAACCCTAATTGGACAAGAATAAGCCTAGGGAGGACGAAAATGACCTTAATGTTCATCAAATGACTAAACACACCTATTGGATGCACAAGATTGGTTAGAAACCCTAATTGGACAAGAATAAGCCTAGGGAGGACGAAAATGACCTAAATGTTCACCCAATGACACAAATGAACTTATTGGATGCACAAGATTGGTTAAAAACCCTAATTGGACAAGAATAAGCCAAGGGAGGACAAAAATGACCTAAATGTTCATCCAATGACACAAACACACCTATTGGATGCACAAGATTGGTTAAAAACCCTAATTGGACAAGAATAAGCATAGGGAGGACGAAAATGACCTAAATGTTCATCCAATGACACAAACACACCTATTGGATGCACAAGATTGGTTAGAAACCCTAATTGGACAAGAATATGCCTAGGGAGGACGAAAATGACCTAAATATTCATCCAATGACACAAATGAACTTATTAATTGCACAAGATTGCTTAAAACCCTAATTGGAAAAGAATAAGACTAGGGAGGACGAAAATGACCTAAATGTTCATCCAATGACACAAACACACCTATTGGATGCACAAGATTGGTTAGAAACCCTAATTGGACAAGAATAAGCCTAGGGAGGACGAAAATGACCTAAATGTTAATCCAATGACACAAATGAACTTATTGGATACACAAGATTGGTTAAAAACCCTAATTGGCCAAGAATAAGCCTAGGAAGGACGAAAATGACCTAAATGTTAATCCAATGACACAAATGAACTTATTGGATGCACAAGATTGGTTAAAAATCCTAATTGGACAAGAATAAGCCTAGGGAGGACGAAAATAACCTAAATGTTCATCAAATGACTAAACACACCTATTGGATGCACAAGATTGGTTAGAAACCCTAATTGGACAAGAATAAGCCTAGGGAGGACGAAAATGACCTAAATGTTCACCCAATGACACAAATGAACTTATTGGATGCACAAGATTTGTTAAAAACCATAATTGGACAAGAATAAGCCTAGGGAGGATGAAAATGACCTAAATGTTCATCCAATGACACAAACACACCTATTGGATGCACAAGATTGGTTAGAAACCCTAATTGGACAAGAATAAGCCTAGGGAGGACGAAAATGACCTAAATGTTAATCCAATGACACAAATGAACTTATTGGATGCACAAGATTGGTTAAAAACCCTAATTGGTCAAGAATAAGCCTAGGAAGGACGAAAATGACCTAAATGTTAATCCAATGACACAAACGAACTTATTGGAGGCACAAGATTGGTTAAAAACCCTAATTGGACAAGAATAAGCCTAGGGAGGACGAAAATGACCTAAATGTTCATCCAATGACACAAACACACCTATTGGATGCACAAGATTGGTTAGAAACCCTAATTGGACAAGAATAAGCCTAGGGAGGACGAAAATGACCTAAATGTTAATCCAATGACACAAATGAACTTATTGGATGCACAAGATTGGTTAAAAACCCTAATTGGACAAGAATAAGCCTAGGGAGGACGAAAATAACCTAAATGTTCATCAAATGACTAAACACACCTATTGGATGCACAAGATTGGTTAGAAACCCTAATTGGACAATAATAAGCCTAGGAAGGACGAAAATGACCTAAATGTTCACCCAAAGACACAAATGAACTTATTGGATGCACAAGATTGGTTAAAAACCCTAATTGGACAAGAATAAGCCTAGGGAGGACGAAAATGACCTAAATGTTCATCCAATGACACAAACACACCTATTGGATGCACAAGATTGGTTAGAAACCCTAATTGGACAAGAATAAGCCTAGGGAGGACGAAAATGACCTAAATGTTAATCCAATGACACAAATGAACTTATTGGATGCACAAGATTGGTTAAAAACCCTAATTGGGCAAGAATAAGCCTACGGAGGACGAAAATGACCTAAATGTTCATCCAATGACACAAACACACCTATTGGATGCACAAGATTGGTTAGAAACCCTAATTGGACAAGAATAAGCCTAGGGAGGACGAAAATGACCTAAATGTTAATCCAATGACACAAATGAACTTATTGGAAGCACAAGATTGGTTAAAAACCCTAATTGGACAAGAATAAGCCTAGGTAGGACGAAAATAACCTAAATGTTCATCAAATAACTAAACACACCTATTGGATGCACAAGATGGGTTAGAAACCCTAATTGGACAAGAATAAGCCTAGGGAGGAAGAAAATGACCTAAATGTTCACCCAATGACACAAATGAACTTATTGGATGCACAAGATTGGTTAAAAACCCTAATTGGACAAGAATAAGCCTAGGGAGGACGAAAATGACCTAAATGTTCATCCATTGACACAAACACACCTATTGGATGCACAAGATTGGTAAAAAACCCTAATTGGACAAGAATAAGCATAAGGAGGACGAAAATGACCTAACTATTCATCCAATGACACAAATGAACTTATTGGATGCACAAGATTGGTTAGAAACCCTAATTGGACAAGAATAAGCCTAGGGAGGACGAAAATGACCTAAATGTTCATCCAATGACACAAACACACCTATTGGATGCACAAGATTGGTTAAAAACCCTAATTTGACAAGAATAAGCCTAGGGAGGACGAAAATGACATAACTATTCATCCAATGACACAAATGAACTTATTGGATGCACAAGATTGGTTAAAAACCCTAATTGGGCAAGAATAAGCCTACGGAGGACGAAAATGACCTAAATGTTCATCCAATGACACAAACACACCTATTGGATGCACAAGATTGGTTAGAAACCCTAATTGGACAAGAATAAGCCTAGGGATGACGAAAATGACCTAAATGTTAATCCAATGACACAAATGAACTTATTGGATGCACAAGATTGGTTAAAAACCCTAATTGGGCAAGAATAAGCCTACGGAGGACGAAAATGACCTAAATGTTCATCCAATGACACAAACACACCTATTGGATGCACAAGATTGGTTAGAAACCCTAATTGGACAAGAATAAGCCTAGGGAGGACGAAAATGACCTAAATGTTAATCCAATGACACAAATGAACTTATTGGAAGCACAAGATTGGTTAAAAACCCTAATTGGACAAGAATAAGCCTAGGTAGGACGAAAATAACCTAAATGTTCATCAAATAACTAAACACACCTATTGGATGCACAAGATGGGTTAGAAACCCTAATTGGACAAGAATAAGCCTAGGGAGGAAGAAAATGACCTAAATGTTCACCCAATGACACAAATGAACTTATTGGATGCACAAGATTGGTTAAAAACCCTAATTGGACAAGAATAAGCCTAGGGAGGACGAAAATGACCTAAATGTTCATCCATTGACACAAACACACCTATTGGATGCACAAGATTGGTAAAAAACCCTAATTGGACAAGAATAAGCATAAGGAGGACGAAAATGACCTAACTATTCATCCAATGACACAAATGAACTTATTGGATGCACAAGATTGGTTAGAAACCCTAATTGGACAAGAATAAGCCTAGGGAGGACGAAAATGACCTAAATGTTCATCCAATGACACAAACACACCTATTGGATGCACAAGATTGGTTAAAAACCCTAATTGGACAAGAATAAGCCTAGGGAGGACGAAAATGACCTAAATGTTAATCCAATGACACAAATGAATTTATTGGATGCACAAGATTGGTTAAAAACCCTAATTGGACAGGAATAAGCCTAGGGAGGACAAAAATGACCTAAATGTTCACCCAATAACACAAACACACCTATTGGATGCACAAGATTGGTTAGAAACCCTAATTTGACAAGAATAAGCCTAGGGAGGACGAAAATGACCTAACTATTCATCCAATGACACAAATGAACTTATTTGATGCACAAGATTGCTTAAAACCCTAATTAGACAAGAATAAGACTAGGGAGGACGAAAATGACCTAAATGTTCATCCAATGACACAAACACACCTATTGGATGCACAAGATTGGTTAGAAACCCTAATTGGACAAGAATAAGCCTTGGGAGGACGAAAATGACCTAAATGTTCATCCAATGACACAAACACACCTATTAGATGCACACGATTGGTTAGAAACCCTAATTTGACAAGAATAAGCCTAGGGAGGACGAAAATGACCTAAATGTTCATCCATTGACACAAACACACCTATTGGATGCACAAGATTGGTAAAAAAACCCTAATTGGACAAGAATAAGCATAAGGAGGACGAAAATGACCTAACTATTCATCCAATGACACAAATGAACTTATTGGATGCACAAGATTGGTTAGAAACCCTAATTGGACAAGAATAAGCCTAGGGAGGACGAAAATGACCTAAATGTTCATCCAATGACACAAACACACCTATTGGATGCACAAGATTGGTTAAAAACCCTAATTGGACAAGAATAAGCCTAGGGAGGACGAAAATGACCTAAATGTTAATCCAATGACACAAATGAATTTATTGGACGCACAAGATTGGTTAAAAACCCTAATTGGACAAGAATAAGCCTAGGGAGGACAAAAATGACCTAAATGTTCATCCAAAGACACAAACACACCTATTGGATGCACAAGATTGTTTAGAAACACTAATTGGACAAGAATAAGCCTAGGGACGTCGAAAATGACCTAAATGTTCATCCAATGATGCAAATGAACATATTGGATGCACAAGATTGGTTAAAAACCCTAATTGGACAAGAATAAGCCTAGGGAAGACGAAAATGACCTAAATGTTCATCCAATGACACAATTGAACTTATTGGATGCACAAGATTGGTTAAAAACACTAATTGGACAAGAATAAGCCTAGGGAGGATGAAAATGACCTAAATGTTCATCCAATGACACAAACACACCTATTAGATGCACACGATTGGTTAGAAACCCTAATTTGACAAGAATAAGCCTAGGGAGGACGAAAATGACCTAACTATTCATCCAATGACACAAATGAACTTATTGGATGCACAAGATTGCTTAAAACCCTAATTAGACAAGAATAAGACTAGGGAGGACGAAAATGACCTAAATGTTCATCCAATGACACAAACACACCTATTGGATGCACAAGATTGGTTAGAAACCCTAATTGGACAAGAATAAGCCTTGGGAGGACGAAAATGACCTAAATGTTCATCCAATGACACAAACACACCTATTAGATGCACACGATTGGTTAGAAACCCTAATTTGACAAGAATAAGCCTAGGGAGGACGAAAATGACCTAAATGTTCATCCATTGACACAAACACACCTATTGGATGCACAAGATTGGTAAAAAACCCTAATTGGACAAGAATAAGCATAAGGAGGACGAAAATGACCTAACTATTCATCCAATGACACAAATGAACTTATTGGATGCACAAGATTGGTTAGAAACCCTAATTGGACAAGAATAAGCCTAGGGAGGACGAAAATGACCTAAATGTTCATCCAATGACACAAACACACCTATTGGATGCACAAGATTGGTTAAAAACCCTAATTGGACAAGAATAAGCCTAGGGAGGACGAAAATGACCTAAATGTTAATCCAATGACACAAATGAATTTATTGGATGCACAAGATTGGTTAAAAACCCTAATTGGACAGGAATAAGCCTAGGGAGGACAAAAATGACCTAAATGTTCACCCAATAACACAAACACACCTATTGGATGCACAAGATTGGTTAGAAACCCTAATTTGACAAGAATAAGCCTAGGGAGGACGAAAATGACCTAACTATTCATCCAATGACACAAATGAACTTATTTGATGCACAAGATTGCTTAAAACCCTAATTAGACAAGAATAAGACTAGGGAGGACGAAAATGACCTAAATGTTCATCCAATGACACAAACACACCTATTGGATGCACAAGATTGGTTAGAAACCCTAATTGGACAAGAATAAGCCTTGGGAGGACGAAAATGACCTAAATGTTCATCCAATGACACAAACACACCTATTAGATGCACACGATTGGTTAGAAACCCTAATTTGACAAGAATAAGCCTAGGGAGGACGAAAATGACCTAAATGTTCATCCATTGACACAAACACACCTATTGGATGCACAAGATTGGTAAAAAAACCCTAATTGGACAAGAATAAGCATAAGGAGGACGAAAATGACCTAACTATTCATCCAATGACACAAATGAACTTATTGGATGCACAAGATTGGTTAGAAACCCTAATTGGACAAGAATAAGCCTAGGGAGGACGAAAATGACCTAAATGTTCATCCAATGACACAAACACACCTATTGGATGCACAAGATTGGTTAAAATCCCTAATTGGACAAGAAAAAGCCTAGGGAGGACGAAAATGACCTAAATGTTCATCCAATGACACAAATGAACTTATTGGATGCACAAGATTGGTTAAAAACCCTAATTGGACAAGAATAAGCCTAGGGAGGACGAAAATGACCTAAATGTTCATCCAATGACACAAACACACCTATTGGATGCACAAGATTGCATAAAAACTCTAATTGGACAAGAATAAGACTAGGGAGGACGAAAATAACCTAAATATTCATCCAATGACACAAACACACCTATTGGATGCACAAGATTACATAAAAACCCTAATTCGACAAGAATAAGACTAGGGAGGACGAAAATGACCTAAATGTTCCTCCAATGACACAAACACACCTATTGGATGCACAAGATTGCATAAAAACCCTAATTGGACAAGAATAAGACTACGGAGGACGTAAATGACCTAAATGTTCCACCAATGTCACAAATGAACTTATTGGATGCACAAGGTTGGTTAAAAACCCTAATTGGACAAGAATAAGACTAGGGAGGACAAAAATGACCTAAATGTTCATCCAATGACACAAATGAACTTATTGGATGCACAAGATTGGTTAAAAACCCTAATTGGACAAGAATAAGCCTAGGGAGGACGAAAATGACCTAAATGTTCGTCCAATGACACAAACACACCTATTGGATGCACAAGATTGGTTAAAAACCCTAATTGGACAAGAATAAGCCTAGGGAAGAAGAAAATGACCTAAATGTTCATCCAATGACACGAATGAACTTATTGGATGCACAAGATTGGTTAAAAACCCTAATTGGACAAGAATAAGCCTAGGGAGGAAGAAAATGACCTAAATGTTCACCCAATGACACAAATGAACTTATTGGATGCACAAGATTGGTTAAAAACCCTAATTGGACAAGAATAAGCCTAGGGAGGACGAAAATGACCTAAATGTTCATCCAATGACACAAATGAACTTATTGGATGAACAAGATTGGTTAAAAACCCTAATCGGACAAGAATATGCCTAGGGAGGACGAAAATGACCTAAATGTTCGTCCAATGACACAAACACACCAATTGGATGCACAAGATTGCATAAAAACCCTAATTGGACAAGAATAAGCCTAGTGAGGACGAAAATGACCGAAATGTTCATCCAATGACACAAATGAACTTATTGGATGCACAAGATTGGTTAAAAACCCTAATTGGACAAGAATAAGCCTAGGGAGGACGAAAATGACCTAAATGTTCATCCAATGACACAAATACACCTATTGGAATCACAAGATTGGTTAGAAACCCTAATTGGACAAGAATAAGCCTAGGGAGGACGAAAATGACCTAAATGTTCATCCAATGATACAAACACACCTATTGGATGCACAAGATTGGTTAAAAACCATAATTGGACAAGAATAAGCCTAGGGAGGACATAAATGACCTAAATGTTCATCCAATGACACAAATGAACTTATTGGATGCACAAGATTGCTTAAAAACCCTAATTAGACAAGAATAAGCCTAGAGAGGACGAAAATGACCTAAATGTTCATCCAATGACACAAATGAACTTATTGGATGCACAAGATTGGTTAGAAACCCTAATTGGACAAGTATAATTCTAGGGAAGACGAAAATGACCTAAATGTTCATCCAATGACACAAATGAACTTATTGGATGCACAAGATTGGTTAAAAATCCTAATTGGAGAAGAATAAGCCTAGGGAGGACGAAAATGACCTAAATGTTCATCCAATGACACAAACACACCTATTGGATGCACAAGATTGGTTAAAAACCCTAATTGGACAAGAATAAGCCTAGGGAGGACGAAAATGACCTAAATGTTCATCAAATGACACAAATGAACTTATTGGATGCACAAGATTGGTTAGAAACCCTAATTGGACAAGAATAAGCCTAGGGAGGACGAAAATGACCTAAATGTTCATCCAATGACACAAACACACCTATTGGATGCACAAGATTGGTTAAAAACCCTAATTGGACAAGAATAAGCCTAGGGAGGACGAAAATGACCTAAATGTTCATCCACTGACACAAATGAACTTATTGGATGAACAAGATTGGTTAAAAACCCTAATTGGACAAAAATAAGCCTAGGGAGGACGAAAATGACCTAAATGTTCATCCAATGACACAAACACACCTATTGGATGCACAAGATTGGTTAGAAACCCTAATTGGACAAGAATAAGCCTAGGGAGGACGAAAATGACCTAAATGTTAATCCAATGACACAAATGAACTTATTGGATGTACAAGATTGCTTAAAACCCTAATTGGACAAGAATAAGCCTAGGGAGGATGAAAATGACCTAAATGTTCATCCAATGACACAAACACACCTATTGGATGCACAAGATTGGTTAGAAACCCTAATTGGACAAGAATAAGCCTAGGGAGGATGAAAATGACCTAAGTGTTTATCCAATGACACAAACACACCTATTGGATGCACAAGATTGGTTAATAACCCTAATTGGACAAGAATAAGCCTAGGGAGGACGAAAATGACCTAAATGTTCATCCAATGACACAAACACACCTATTGGATGCACAAGATTGGTTAGAAACCCTAATTGGACAAGAATAAGCCTAGGGAGGACGAAAATGACCTAAATGTTAATCCAATGACACAAATGAACTTATTGGATGTACAAGATTGGTTAAAAACACTAATTGGACAAGAATAAGCCTAGGGAGGACGAAAATGACCTAAATGTTCATCCAATGACACAAACACACCTATTGGATGCACAAGATTGGTTAGAAACCCTAATTGGACAAGAATAAGCCTAGGGAGGACGAAAATGACCTAAATGTTCATCCAATGACACAAACATACCTATTGGATGCACAAGATTGTTTAGAAACCCTAATTGGGCAAGAATAAGCCTAGGGAGGACGAAAATGACCTAAATGTTCATCAAATGACTAAACACACCTATTGGATGCACAAGATTGGTTAGAAACCCTAATTGGACAAGAATAAGCCTAGGGAGGACGAAAATGACCTAAATGTTCATCCAATGACACAAACACACCTATTGGATGAACAAGATTGGTTAGAAACCCTAATTGGACAAGAATAAGCCTAGGGAGGATGAAAATGACCTAAATGTTCATCCAATGACACAAACACACCTATTGGATGCACTAGATTGGTTAGAAACCCTAATTGGACAAGAATAAGCCTAGGGAGGACGAAAATGACCTAAATGTTAATCCAATGACACAAATGAACTTATTGGATGCACAAGATTGGTTAAAAACCATAATTGGACAAGAATAAGCCTAGGGAGGACGAAAATGACCTAAATGTTCATCCAATGACACAATTGAACTTATTGGATGCACAAGATTGCTTAAAACCCTAATTGGACAAGAATATGCCTAGGGAGGATGAAAAAGACCTAAATATTCATCCAATGACACAAATGAACTTATTGGATGTACAAGATTGCTTAAAACCCTAATTGGACAAGAATAAGACTAGGGAGGACGAAAATGACCTAAATGTTCATCCAATGACACAAACACACCTATTGGATGCACAAGATTGGTTAGAAACCCTAATTGGACAAGAATAAGCCTAGGGAGGACGAAAATGACCTAAATGTTAATCCAATGACACAAATGAACTTATTGGATGCACAAGATTGGTTAAAAACCCTAATTGGACAAGAATAAGCCTAGGGAGGACGAAAATAACCTAAATGTTCATCAAATGACTAAACACACCTATTGGATGCACAAGATTGGTTAGAAACCCTAATTGGACAAGAATAAGCCTAGGGAGGACGAAAATGACCTAACTATTCATCCAATGACACAAATAAACTTATTGGATGCACAAGATTAGTTAAAAACTCTAATTGGAAAAGAATAAGCCTAGGGAGGACGAAAATGACCTAAATGTTCATCCAATGACACAAACACACCTATTCGATGCACAAGATTGGTTAGAAACCCTAATTGGACAAGAATAAGCCTAGGGAGGACGAAAGTGACCTAAATGTTAATCAAATGACACAAATGAACTTATTGGATGCACAAGATTGGTTAAAAACCCTAATTGGACAAGAATAAGCCTAGGGAGGACGAAAATAACCTAAATGTTCATCAAATGACTAAACACACCTATTGGAGGCACAAGATTGGTTAGAAACCCTAATTGGACAAGAATAAGCCTAGGGAGGACGAAAATGACCTAACTATTCATCCAATGACACAAATGAACTTATTGGATGCACAAGATTAGTTAAAAACCCTAATTGGAAAAGAATAAGCCTAGGGAGGACGAAAATGACCTAATTGTTCATCCAATGACACAAACACACCTATTGGATGCACACGATTGGTTAGAAACCCTAATTTGACAAGAATAAGCCTAGGGAGGAAGAAAATGACCTAACTATTCATCCAATGACACAAATGAACTTATTGGATGCACAAGATTGCTTAAAACCATAATTGGACAAGAATAAGACTAGGGAGGACGAAAATAACCTAAATGTTCATCCAATGACACAAACACACCTATTGGATGCACAAGATTGGTTAGAAACCCTAATTTGACAAGAATAAGCCTAGGGAGGACGAAAATGACCTAACTATTCATCCAATGACACAAATGAACTTATTGGATGCACAAGATTGCTTAAAACCCTAATTAGACATGAATAAGACTAGGGAGGACGAAAATTACCTAAATGTTCATCCAATGACACAAACACACCTATTGGATGCACAAGATTGGTTAGAAACCCTAATTGGACAAGAATAAGCCTTGGGAGGACGAAAATGACCTAAATGTTCATCCAATGACACAAATGAACTTATTGGATGCACAAGATTGGTTAAAAACCCTAATTGGACAAGAATAAGCCTACGGAGGACGAAAATGACCTAAATGTTCATCCAATGACACAAACACACCTATTGGATGCACAAGATTGGTTAGAAACCCTAATTGGACAAGAATAAGCCTAGGGAGGACGAAAATGACCTAAATGTTAATCCAATGACACAAATGAACTTATTGGATGTACAAGATTGGTTAAAAACCCTAATTGGACAAGAATAAGCCTAGGTTGGACGAAAATAACCTAAATGTTCATCAAATAACTAAACACACCTATTGGATGCACAAGATGGGTTAGAAACCCTAATTGGACAAGAATAAGCCTAGGGAGGGTGAAAATGACCTAAATGTTCACCCAATGACACAAATGAACTTATTGGATGCACATGATTGGTTAAAAACCCTAATTGGACAAGAATAAGCCCAGGGAGGACGAAAATGACCTAAATGTTCATCCATTGACACAAACACACCTATTGGATGCACAAGATTGGTAAAAAACCCAAATTGGACAAGAATAAGCATAAGGAGGACGAAAATGACCTAACTATTCATCCAATGACACAAATGAACTTATTGGATGCACAAGATTGGTTAGAAACCCTAATTGGACAAGAATAAGCCTAGGGAGGACGAAAATGACCTAAATGTTCATCCAATGACACAAACACACCTATTGGATGCACAAGATTGGTTAAAAACCCTAATTGGACAAGAATAAGCCTAGGGAGGACGTAAATGACCTAAATGTTAATCCAATGACACAAATGAATTTATTGGATGCACAAGATTGGTTAAAAACCCTAATTGGACAAGAATAAGCCTAGGGAGGACAAAAATGACCTAAATGTTCATCCAAAGACACAAATGAATTTATTGGATGCACAAGATTGGTTAAAAACCCTAATTGGACAAGAATAAGCCTAGGGACGTCGAAAATGACCTAAATGTTCATCCAATGACGCAAATGAACATATTGGATGCACAAGATTGGTTAAAAACCCTAATTGGACAAGAATAAGCCTAGGGAAGACGAAAATGACCTAAATGTTCATCCAATGACACAATTGAACTTATTGGATGCACAAGATTGGTTAAAAACACTAATTGGACAAGAATAAGCCTAGGGAGGATGAAAATGACCTAAATGTTCATCCAATGACACAAACACACCTATTAGATGCACACGATTGGTTAGAAACCCTAATTTGACAAGAATAAGCCTAGGGAGGACGAAAATGACCTAACTATTCATCCAATGACACAAATGAACTTATTGGATGCACAAGATTGCTTAAAACCCTAATTGGACAAGAATAAGACTAGGGAGGACGAAAATAACCTAAATGTTCATCCAATGACACAAACACACCTATTGGATGCACAAGATTGGTTAGAAACCCTAATTTGACAAGAATAAGCCTACGGAGGACGAAAATGACCTAACTATTCATCCAATGACACAAATGAACTTATTGGATGCACAAGATTGGTTAAAAACCCTAATTGGACAAGAATAAGCCTAGGGAGGACGAAAATGACCTAAATGTTCATCCAATGACACAAACACACCTATTGGATGCCCAAGATTGGTTAAAAACCCTAATTGGACAAGAATAAGCATAGGGTGGACGAAAATGACCTAAATGTTCATCCAATGACACAAACACACCTATTGGATGCACAAGATTGGTTAGAAACCCTAATTGGACAAGAATAAGCCTAGGGAGGACGAAAATGACCTAAATGTTCATCCAATGACACAAATGAACTAATTGGATGCACAAGATTGCTTAGAACCCTAATTGGACAAGAATAAGACTAGGGAGGACGAAAATGACCTAAATGTTTATCCAATGACACAAATGAACTTATTGGATGCACAAGATTGCTTAAAAACCCTAATTGGACAAGAATAAGCCTTGGGAGGACGAAAATGACCTAAATGTTCATCCAATGACACAAATGAACTTATTGTATGCACAAGATTGCTTAAAACCCTAATTGGACAAGAATAAGACTAGGGAGGATGAAAATGACCTAAATGTTCATCCAATGACACAAACACACCTATTGGATGCACAAGATTGGTTAGAAACCCTAATTGGACAAGAATAAGCCTAGGGAGGACGAAAATGACCTAAATGTTCATCCAATGACACAAATGAACTTATCGGATGCACAAGATTGGTTAAAAACCCTAATTGGACAAGAATAAGCCTAGGGAGGACGAAAATGACCTAAATGTTCATCCAATGACACAAACACACTTATTGGATGCAAAAGATTGGTTAAAAACCCTAATTGGACAAGAATAAGCCTAGGGTGGACGAAAATGACCTAAATTATTATCGAATGACACAAATGAACTTATTGGATGCACAAGATTGGTTAAAAACCCTAATTGGACAAGAATAAGCCTAGGGAGGACGAAAATGACCTAAATGTTCATCCAATGACACAAACACACCTATTGGATGCACAAGATTGGTTAAAAACCCTAATTGGACAAGAATAAGCCTAGGGAGGACGAAAATAACCTAAATTTTCATCCAATGACATAAACACACCTATTGGATGCACAAGATTGGTTAAAAACCGTAATTGGACAAGAATAAGCCTAGGGAGGACGAAAATAACCTAAATTTTCATCCAATGACACAAATACACCTATTGGATGCACAAGATTGGTTAGAAACCCTAATTGGACAAGAATAAGCCTAGGGAGGACGAAAATGACCTAAATGTTCATTCAATAACACAAATGAACTTATTGGATGCACAAGATTGCTTAAAAACCCTAATTAGACAAGAATAAGCCTAGGGAGGACGAAAATGACCTAAATGTTCATCCAATGACACAAATGAACTTATTGGATGCACAAGATTGCTTAAAAACCCTAATTGGACAAGAATAAGCCTAGAGAGGACGAAAACGACCTAAATGTTCATCCAATGACACAAACACACCTATTGGATGCACAAGATTGGTTAGAAACCCTAATTGGACAAGAATAAGCCTAGGGAAGACGAAAATGACCTAAATGTTCATCCAATGACACAAACACACCTATTGGATGCACAAGATTGGTTAGAAACCCTAATTGGACAAGAATAAGCCTAGGGAGGACGAAAATGACCTAAATGTTCATCCAATGACACAAACACACCTATTGGATGCACAAGATTGGTTAAAAACCCTAATTGGACAAGAATAAGCATAGGGAGGACGAAAATGACCTAAATGTTCATCCAATGACACAAACACACCTATTGGATGCACAAGATTGGTTAGAAACCCTAATTGGACAAGAATAAGCCTAGGGAGGACTAAAATGACCTAAATGTTCATCCAATGACACAAACACACCTATTGGATGCACAAGATTGGTTAAAAACCCTAATTGGACAAGAATAAGCCTAGGGAGGACGAAAATGACCTAAATGTTAATCCAATGACACAAATGAATTTATTGGATGCACAAGATTGTTTAAAAACCCTAATTGGACAAGAATAAGCCTAGGGAGGACGAAAATGACCTAAATGTTAATCCAATGACATAAACACACCTATTGGATGCACAAGATTGGTTAAAAACCCTAATTGGACAAGAATAAGCCTAGGGAGGACGAAAATGACCTAAATGTTCATCCAATGACACAAACACACCTATTGGATGCACAAGATTGGTTAGAAACCCTAATTGGACAAGAATAAGCCTAGGGAGGACGAAAATGACCTAAATGTTCATCCAATGACACAAATACACCAATTGGATGCACAAGATTGGTTAAAAACCCTAATTGGACAAGAATAAGCCTAGGGTGGACGAAAATGACCTAAATGTTTATCCAATGACACAAATGAACTTATAGGATGCACAAGATTGGTTAAAAACCCTAATTGGACAAGAATAAGCCTAGGGAGGACGAAAATGACCTAAATGTTCATTCAATGACACAAACACACCTATTGGATGCACAAGATTGGTTAAAAACCCTAATTGGACAAGAATAAGCCTAGGGAGGACGAAAATGACCTAAATGTTCATCCAATGACACAAACACACCTATTGGATGCACAAGATTGGTTAGAAACCCTAATTGGACAAGAATAAGCCTAGGGAGGACGAAAATGACCTAAATGTTCATCCAATGACACAAATGCACATATTGGATGCACAAGATTGGTTAAAAACCCTAATTGGACAAGAATAAGCCTAGGGAGGACGAAAATGACCTAAATGTTCATCCAATGACACAATTGAACTTATTGGATGCACAAGATTGGTTAAAAACCCTAATTGTACAACAATAAGCCTAGGGAGGACGAAAATGACCTAAATGTTCATCCAATGACACAAACACACCTATTGGATGCACAAGATTGGTTAGAAACCCTAATTGGACAAGAATAAGCCTAGGGAGGACGAAAATGACCTAAATGTTCATCCAATGACACAAATGAACTTATTGGATGTACAAGATTGCTTAAAACCCTAATTGGACAAGAATAAGACTAGGGAGGACGAAAATGACCTAAATGTTCATCCAATGACACAAACACACCTATTGGATGCACAAGATTGGTTAGAAACCCTAATTGGACAAGAATAAGACTAGGGAGGACGAAAATAACCTAAATGTTCATCCAATGACACAAACACACCTATTGGATGCACAAGATTGGTTAGAAACCCTAATTTGACAAGAATAAGCCTAGGGAGGACGAAAATGACCTAACTATTCATCCAATGACACAAATGAACTTATTGGATTCACAAGATTGCTTAAAACCCTAATTGGACAAGAATAAGACTAGGGAGGACGAAAATAACCTAAATGTTCATCCAATGACACAAACACACCTATTGGATGCACAAGATTGGTTAGAAACCCTTATTTGACAAGAATAAGCCTAGGGAGGACGAAAATGACCTAACTATTCATCCAATGACACAAATGAACTTATTGGATGCACATGATTGCTTAAAACCCTAATTGGACAAGAATAAGACTAGGGAGGACGAAAATAACCTAAATGTTCATCCAATGACACAAACACACCTATTGGATGCACAAGATTGGTTAGAAACCCTAATTTGACAAGAATAAGCCTAGGGAGGACGAAAATGACCTAACTATTCATCCAATGACACAAATGAACTTATTGGATGCACAAGATTGCTTAAAACCCTAATTGGACAAGAATAAGACTAGGGAGGACGAAAATAACCTAAATGTTCATCCAATGACACAAACACACCTATTGCATGCACAAGATTGGTTAGAAACCCTAATTTGACAAGAATAAGCCTAGGGAGGACGAAAATGACCTAACTATTCATCCAATGACACAAATGAACTTATTGGATGCACAAGATTGGTTAAAAACCCTAATTGGACAAGAATAAGCCTAGGGAGGACGAAAATGACCTAAATGTTCATCCATTGACACAAACACACCTATTGGATGCACAAGATTGGTAAAAAAACCCTAATTGGACAAGAATAAGCATAAGGAGGACGAAAATGACCTAACTATTCATCCAATGACACAAATGAACTTATTGGATGCACAAGATTGGTTAGAAACCCTAATTGGACAAGAATAAGCCTAGGGGGGACGAAAATGACCTAAATGTTCATCTAATGACACAAACACACCTATTGGATGCACAAGATTGGTTAAAAACCCTAATTGGACAAGAATAAGCCTAGGGAGGACAAAAATGACCTAAATGTTCATCCAAAGACACAAACACACCTATTGGATGCACAAGATTGTTTAGAAACCCTAATTGGACAAGAATAAGCCTAGGGACGTCGAAAATGACCTAAATGTTCATCCAATGACGCAAATGAACATATTGGATGCACAAGATTGGTTAAAAACCCTAATTGGACAAGAATAAGCCTAGGGAGGACGAAAATGACCTAAATGTTCACCCAATGACACAAATGAACTTATTGGATGCACAAGATTGGTTAAAAACCCTAATAGGACAAGAATAAGCATAGGGAGGACGAAAATGACCTAAATGTTCATCCAATGACACAAACACACCTATTGGATGCACAAGATTGGTTAGAAACCCTAATTGGACAAGAATAAGCCTAGGGAGGACGAAAATGACCTAAATGTTCATCCAATGACACAAACACACCTATTGGATGCAAAAGATTGGTTAGAGACCCTAATTGGACAAGAATAAGACCAGGGAGGACGAAAATGACCTAAATGTTCATCCAATGACACAAGCACACCTATTGGATTCACAAGATTGGTTAGAAACCCTAATTGGACATGAATAAGCCTAGGGTGGACGAAAAGGACCTAATTGTTCATCCAATGACACAAATGAACTTATTGGATGCACATGATTGGTCAAAAACCGTAATTTGACAAGAATAAGCCTAGGGAGGACGAAAATGACCTAAATGTTAATCCAATGACACAAATGAACTTATTGGATGCACAAGATTGCTTAAAACCCTAATTGGACAAGAATAAGCCTAGGGAGGACGAAAGTGACCTAAATGTTCATCCAATGACACAAACACACCTATTGGATGCACAAGATTGGTTAGAAACCCTAATTGGACAAGAATAAGCCTAGGGAGGATGAAAATGACCTAAATATTCATCCAATGACACAAATGAACTTATTGGATGCAGAAGATTGCTTAAAAACCTAATTGTACAAGAATAAGACTAGGGATGACGAAAATGACCTAAATGTTCATCCAATGACACAAACACACCTATTGGATGCACAAGATTGGTTAAAATCCCTAATTGGACAAGAATAAGCCTAGGGAGGACGAAAATGACCTAAATGTTAATCCAATGACACAAATAAACTTATTGGATGCACAAGATTGCTTAAAACCCTAATTGGACAAGAATAAGCCTAGGGAGGACGAAAATGACCAAAATGTTCATCCAATGACACAAATGAACATATTGGATGCACAAGATTGGTTAAAAACCCTAATTGGACAAGAATAAGCCTAGGGAAGACGAAAATGACCTAAATGTTCATCCAATGACACAAATGAACTTATTGGATGCACAAGATTGGTTAAAACCCCTAATTGGACAAAAATAAGCCTAGGGAGGACGAAAATGACCTAAATGTTCATCCAATGACACAAACACACCTATTGGATGCACAAGATTGGTTAGAAACCCTAATTGGACAAGAATAAGCCTAGGGAGGACGAAATTGACCTAAATGTTAATCCAATGACACAAATGAACTTATTGGATGCACAAGATTGGTTAAAAACCCTAATTGGACAAGAATAAGCCTAGGGAGGACGAAAATGACCTAAATGTTCATCCAATGACACAAACACACCTATTGGATGCACAAGATTGGTTAAAAACCCTAATTGGACAAGAATAAGCCTAGGGAGGACGAAAATGACCTAAATGTTCATCCAATGACACAAACACACCTATTGGATGCACACGATTGGATAGAAACCCTAATTTGACAAGAATAAGCCTAGGGAGGACGAAAATGACCTAACTATTCATCCAATGACACAAATAAACTTATTGGATGCACAAGATTACTTAAAACCCTAATTGGACAAGAATAAGACTAGGGAGGACGAAAATAACCTAAATGTTCATCCAATGACACAAACACACCTATTGGATGCACAAGATTGGTTAGAAACCCTAATTTGACAAGAATAAGCCTAGGGAGGACGAAAATGACCTAAATATTCGTCCAATGACACAAATGAACTTATTGGATGCACAAGATTGCTTAAAACCCTAATTGGACAAGAATAAGACTAGGGAGGACGAAAATGACCTAAATGTTCATCCAATGACACAAACACACCTATTGGATGCACAAGAGTGGTTAGAAACCCTAATTGGACAAGAATAAGCCTTGGGAGGACGAAAATGACCTAAATGTTCATCCAATAACACAAATGAACTTATTGGATGCACAAGATTGGTTACAAACCCTAATTGGACAAGAATAAGCATAGGGAGGACGAAAATGACCTAAATGTTGATCCAATGACACAAACACACCTATTGGATGCACAAGATTGGTTAGAAACCCTAATTGGACAAGAAAAAGCCTAGGGAGGACGAAAATGACCTAAATGTTAATCCAATGACACAAATGAACTTATTGGTTGCACAAGATTGCTTAAAACCCTAATTGGACAAGAATAAGACTAGGGAGGACGAAAATAACCTAAATGTTCATCCAATGACACAAACACACCTATTGGATGCACAAGATTGGTTAGAAACCCTATTTTGACAAGAATAAGCATAGGGAGGACGAAAATGACCTAACTATTCATCCAATGACACAAATGAACTTATTGGATGCACAAGATTGCTTAAAACCCTAATTGGACAAGAATAAGACTAGGGAGGACGAAAATGACCTAAATGTTCATCCAATGACACAAACACACCTATTGGATGCCCAAGATTGGTTAAAAACCCTAATTGGACAAGAATAAGCATAGGGAGGACGAAAATGACCTAAATGTTCATCCAATGACCAAACACACCTACTGGATGCACACGATTGGTTAGAAACCCTAATTGGACAAGAATAAGCCTAGGGAGGACGAAAATGACCTAAATGTTCATCCAATGACACAAACACACCTATTGGATGCACAAGATTGGTTAGAAACCCTAATTGGACTAGAAAAAGTCTAGGGAGGACGAAAATGACCTAAATGTTAATCCAATGACACAAATGAAGTTATTGGATGCACAAGATAGCTTAAAACCCTAATTGGAAAAGAATAAGACTAGGGAGGACGAAAATAACCTAAATGTTCATCCAATGACACAAACACACCTATTGGATGCACAAGATTGGTTAGAAACCCTAATTTGACAAGAATAAGCATAGGGAGGACGAAAATGACCTAACTATTCATCCAATGACACAAATGAACTTATTGGATGCACAAGATTGCTTAAAACCCTAATTGGACAAGAATAAGACTAGGGAGGACGAAAATGACCTAAATGTTCATCCAATGACACAAACACACCTATTGGATGCCCAAGATTGGTTAAAAACCCTAATTGGACAAGAATAAGCATAGGGTGGACGAAAATGACCTAAATGTTCATGCAATGACACAAACACACCTATTGGATGCACAAGATTGTTTAGAAAACATAATTGGACAAGAATAAGTCTAGGGAGGACGAAAATGACCTAAATGTTCATCCAATGACACAAACACACCTATTGGATGCACCAGATTGGTTAAAAACCCTAATTGGACAAGAATAAGCCTAGGGAGGACGAAAATGACCTAAATGTTAATCCAATGACACAAATGAATTTATTGGATGCACAAGATTGGTTAAAAACCCTAATTGGACAAGAATAAGCCTAGGGAGGACAAAAATGACCTAAATGTTCATCCAATGACACAAACACACCTATTGGATGCCCAAGATTGGTTAAAAACCCTAATTGGACAAGAATAAGCATAGGGTGGACGAAAATGACCTAAATGTTCATCCAATGACACAAACACACCTATTGGATGCACAAGATTATTTAGAAAACATAATTGGACAAGAATAAGTCTAGGGAGGACGAAAATGACCTAAATGTTCATCCAATGACACAAACACACCTATTGGATGCACAAGATTGGTTAAAAACCCTAATTGGACAAGAATAAGCCTAGGGAGGACGAAAATGACCTAAATGTTAATCCAATGACACAAATGAATTTATTGGATGCACAAGATTGGTTAAAAACCCTAATTGGACAAGAATAAGCCTAGGGAGGACGAAAATGACCTAAATGTTCATCCATTGACACAAACACACCTATTGGATGCACAAGATTGGTAAAAAACCCTAATTGGACAAGAATAAGCATAAGGAGGACGAAAATGACCTAACTATTCATCCAATGACACAAATGAACTTATTGGATGCACAAGATTGGTTAGAAACCCTAATTGGACAAGAATAAGCCTAGGGAGGACGAAAATGACCTAAATGTTCATCCAATGACACAAACACACCTATTGGATGCACAAGATTGGTTAAAAACCCTAATTGGACAAGAATAAGCCTAGGGAGGACGAAAATGACCTAAATGTTAATCCAATGACACAAATGAATTTATTGGATGCACAAGATTGGTTAAAAACCCTAATTGGACAGGAATAAGCCTAGGGAGGACAAAAATGACCTAAATGTTCACCCAATAACACAAACACACCTATTGGATGCACAAGATTGGTTAGAAACCCTAATTTGACAAGAATAAGCCTAGGGAGGACGAAAATGACCTAACTATTCATCCAATGACACAAATGAACTTATTTGATGCACAAGATTGCTTAAAACCCTAATTAGACAAGAATAAGACTAGGGAGGACGAAAATGACCTAAATGTTCATCCAATGACACAAACACACCTATTGGATGCACAAGATTGGTTAGAAACCCTAATTGGACAAGAATAAGCCTTGGGAGGACGAAAATGACCTAAATGTTCATCCAATGACACAAACACACCTATTAGATGCACACGATTGGTTAGAAACCCTAATTTGACAAGAATAAGCCTAGGGAGGACGAAAATGACCTAAATGTTCATCCATTGACACAAACACACCTATTGGATGCACAAGATTGGTAAAAAAACCCTAATTGGACAAGAATAAGCATAAGGAGGACGAAAATGACCTAACTATTCATCCAATGACACAAATGAACTTATTGGATGCACAAGATTGGTTAGAAACCCTAATTGGACAAGAATAAGCCTAGGGAGGACGAAAATGACCTAAATGTTCATCCAATGACACAAACACACCTATTGGATGCACAAGATTGGTTAAAAACCCTAATTGGACAAGAATAAGCCTAGGGAGGACGAAAATGACCTAAATGTTAATCCAATGACACAAATGAATTTATTGGATGCACAAGATTGGTTAAAAACCCTAATTGGACAAGAATAAGCCTAGGGAGGACAAAAATGACCTAAATGTTCATCCAATGACACAAACACACCTATTGGATGCACAAGATTGTTTAGAAAACATAATTGGACAAGAATAAGCCTAGGGAGGACGAAAATGATCTAAATGTTCATCCAATGACACAAATGAACATATTGGATGCACAAGATTGGTTAAAAACCCTAATTGGACAAGAATAAGCCTAGGGAAGACGAAAATGACCTAAATGTTCATCCAATGACACAAACACACCTATTGGATGCACAAGATTGTTTAGAAACCCTAATTGGACAAGAATAAGCCTAGGGAGGACGAAAATGACAAAAATGTTCATCCAATGACACAAATGAACATATTGGATGCACAAGATTGGTTAAAAACCCTAATTGGACAAGAATAAGCCTAGGGAAGACGAAAATGACCTAAATGTTCATCCAATGACACAAACACACCTATTGGATGCACAAGATTGGTTAAAAACCCTAATTGGACAAGAATAAGCCTAGGGAGGACGAAAATGACCTAAATGTTCATCCAATGACACAAACACACCTATTGGATGCACAAGATTGTTTAGAAACCCTAATTGGACAAGAATAAGCCTAGGGAGGACGAAAATGACCTAAATTTTCATCCAATGACACAAACACACCTATTGGATGCCCAAGATTGGTTAAAAACCCTAATTGGACAAGAATAAGCATAGGGAGGACGAAAATGACCTAAATGTTCATCCAATGACACAAACACACCTATTGGATGCACAAGATTGGTTAGAAACCCTAATTGGACAAGAATAAGCCTAGGGAGGACGAAAATGACCTAAATGTTCATCCAATGACACAAATACACCTATTGGATGCACAAGATTCCTTAGAAACCCTAATTGGACAAGAATAAGCCTAGGGAGGACGAAAATGACCTAAATGTTCATCCAATGACACAAACACACCTATTGGATGCACAAGATTGGTTAAAAACCCTAATTGGACAAGAATAAGCCTAGGGAGGACGAATATGACCTAAATGTTCATCCAATGACACAAACACACCTATTGGATGCTCAAGATTGGTTAAAAACCCTAATTGGACAAGAATAAGCCTAGGGAGGACGAAAATGACCTAAATGTTCATCCAATGACACAAACACACCTATTGGATGCACAAGATTGGTTAAAAACCCTAATTGGACAAGAATAAGCCTAGGGAGGACGAAAATGACCTAAATGTTAATTCAATGACACAAATGAACTTATTGGATGCACAAGATTGGTTAAAAACACTAATTGGACAAGAATAAGCCTAGGGAGGACGAAAATGACCTAAATGTTCATCCAATGACACAAACACACCTATTGGATGCACAAGATTGGTTAGAAACCCTAATTGGACAAGAATAAGCCTAGGGAGGACGAAAATGACCTAAATGTTCATCCAATGACACAACTGAACTTATTGGATGCACAAGATTGCTTAAAAACCCTAATTGGACAAGAATAAGCCTAGGGAGGACGAAAATGACCTAAATGTTCATCCAATGACACAAATGAACTTATTGGATGCACAAGATTGCTTAGAAACCCTAATTGGACAAGAATAAGCCTAGGGAGGACGAAAATGACCTAAATGTTCATCCAATGACACAAATACACCTATTGGATGCACAAGATTGGTTAAAAACCCTAATTGGACAAGAATAAGCCTAGGGAGGACGAAAATGACCTAAATGTTCATCTAATGACACAAACACACCTATTGGATGCACAAGATTGGTTAAAAACCCTAATTGGACAAGAATAAGCCTAGGGAGGACAAAAATGACCTAAATGTTCATCCAAAGACACAAACACACCTATTGGATGCACAAGATTGTTTAGAAACCCTAATTGGACAAGAATAAGCCTAGGGACGTCGAAAATGACCTAAATGTTCATCCAATGATGCAAATGAACATATTGGATGCACAAGATTGGTTAAAAACCCTAATTGGACAAGAATAAGCCTAGGGAAGACGAAAATGACCTAAATGTTCATCCAATGACACAATTGAACTTATTGGATGCACAAGATTGGTTAAAAACACTAATTGGACAAGAATAAGCCTAGGGAGGATGAAAATGACCTAAATGTTCATCCAATGACATAAACACACCTATTAGATGCACACGATTGGTTAGAAACCCTAATTTGACAAGAATAAGCCTAGGGAGGACGAAAATGACCTAACTATTCATCCAATGACACAAATGAACTTATTGGATGCACAAGATTGCTTAAAACCCTAATTGGACAAGAATAAGACTAGGGAGGACGAAAATAACCTAAATGTTCATCCAATGACACAAACACACCTATTGGATGCACAAGATTGGTTAGAAACCCTAATTTGACAAGAATAAGCCTAGGGAGGACGAAAATGACCTAACTATTCATCCAATGACACAAATGAACTTATTGGATGCACAAGATTGCTTAAAACCCTAATTGGACAAGAATAAGACTAGGGAGGACGAAAATAACCTTAATGTTCATCCAATGACACAAACACACCTATTGGATGCACAAGATTGGTTAGAAACCCTAATTTGACAAGAATAAGCCTAGGGAGGACGAAAATGACCTAACTATTCATCCAATGACACAAATGAACTTATTGGATGCACAAGATTGCTTAAAACCCTAATTGGACAAGAATATGCCTAGGGAGGATGAAAATGACCTAAATATTCATCCAATGACACAAATGAACTTATTGGATGCACAAGATTGCTTAAAACCCTAATTGGACAAGAATAAGCCTAGGGAGGACGAAAATGACCTAAATGTTCGTCCAATTACACAAATGAACTTATTGGATGCACAAGATTGGTTGAAAACCTTAATTGGACAAGCATAAGCCTAGGGAGGACGAAAATGACCTAAATGTTAATCCAATGACACAAATAAACTTATTGGATGCACAAGATTGCTTAAAACCCTAATTGGACAAGAATAAGACTAGGGAGGACGAAAATGACCTAAATGTTCATCCAATGACACAAACACACCTATTGGATGCACAAGATTGGTTAGAAACCCTAATTGGACAAGAATAAGCCTAGGGAGGATGAAAATGACCTAAATATTCATCCAATGACACAAATGAACTTATTGGATGCACAAGATTGCTTAAAACCCTAATTGGACAAGAATAAGCCTAGGGAGGACGAAAATGACCTAAATGTTCGTCCAATTACACAAATGAACTTATTGGATGCACAAGATTGGTTGAAAACCATAATTGGACAAGCATAAGCCTAGGGAGGACGAAAATGACCTAAATGTTAATCCAATGACACAAATAAACTTATTGGATGCACAAGATTGCTTAAAACCCTAATTGGACAAGAATAAGACTAGGGAGGACGAAAATGACCTAAATGTTCATCCAATGACACAAACACACCTATTGGATGCACAAGATTGGTTAGAAACCCTAATTGGACAAGAATAAGCCTAGGGAGGATGAAAATGACCTAAATATTCATCCAATGACACAAATGAACTTATTGGATGCACAAGATTGCTTAAAACCCTAATTGGACAAAAATAAGATTGGGGAGGACGAAAATGACCTAAATGTTAATCCAATGACACAAATGAATTTATTGGATGCACAAGATTGGTTAAAAACCCTAATTGGACAAGAATAAGCCTAGGGAGGACAAAAATGACCTAAATGTTCATCCAATGACACAAACACACCTATTGGATGCACAAGATTGTTTAGAAAACCTAATTGGACAAGAATAAGCCTAGGGATGACGAAAATGACCTAAATGTTCATCCAATGACACAAATGAACATATTGGATGCCCAAGATTGGTTAAAAACCCTAATTGGACAAGAATAAGCCTAGGGAAGACGAAAATGACCTAAATGTTCATCCAATGACACAATTGAACTTATTGGATGCACAAGATTGGTTAAAAACACTAATTGGACAAGAATAAGACTAGGGAGGACGAAAATGACCTAAATGTTCATCCAATGACACAAACACACCTATTGGATGCACAAGATTGGTTAGAAACCCTAATTTGACAAGAATAACCCTAGAGAGGACGAAAATGACCTAAATATTCATCCAATGACACAAATGAACTTATTGGATGCACAAGATTGCTTAAAACCCTAATTGGACAAGAATAAGACTAGGGAGGACGAAAATGACCTAAATGTTCATCCAATAACACAAACACACCTATTGGATGCACAAGATTGGTTAGAAATCCTAATTGGACAAGAATAAGCCTTGGGAGGACGAAAATGACCTAAATGTTCATCCAATGACACAAATGAACTTATTGGATGCATAAGATTGGTTAAAAACCCTAATTGGACAAGAATAAGCCTTTGGAGGACGAAAATGACCTAAATGTTCATCCAATGACACAAACACACCTATTGGATGCACAAGATTGGTTAGAAACCCTAATTGGACAAGAAAAAGCCTAGGGAGGACGAAAATGACCTAAATGTTAATCCAATGACACAAATGAAGTTATTGGATGAACAAGATTGCTTAAAACCCTAATTGGACAAGAATAAGACTAGGGAGGACGAATATAACCTAAATGTTCATCCAATGACACAAACACACCTATTGGATGCACAAGATTGGTTAGAAACCCTAATTTGACAAGAATAAGCATAGGGAGCACGAAAATGACCTAACTATTCATCCAATGACACAAATGAACTTATTGGATGCACAAGATTGCTTAAAACACTAATTGGACAAGAATAAGTCTAGGGAGGACGAAAATGACCTAAATGTACATCCAATGACACAAACACACCTATTCGATGCCCAATACTGTTTAAAAACCCTAATTGGACAAGAATAAGCATAGTGAGGACGAAAATGACCTAAATGTTCATCCAATGACCAAACACACCTACTGGATGCACAAGATTGGTTAGAAACCCTAATTGGACAAGAATAAGCCTAGGGAGGACGAAAATGACCTAAATGTTCATCCAATGACACAAACACACCTATTGGATGCACAAGATTGGTTAAAAACCCTAATTGGACAAGAATAAGCCTAGGGAAGACGAAAATGACCTAAATGTTCATCCAATGACACAATTGAACTTATTGGATGCACAAAATTGGTTAAAAACACTAATTGGACAAGAATAAGCCTAGAGAGGACGAAAATGACCTAAATGTTCATCCAATGACACAAACAGTCCTATTGGATGCACAAGATTGGTTAGAAACCCTAATTTGACAAGAATAAGCCTAGAGAGGACGAAAATGACCTAAATATTCATCCAATGACACAAATGAACTTATTGGATGCACAAGATTGCTTAAAACCCTAATTGGACAAGAATAAGACTAGGGAGGACGAAAATGACCTAAATGTTCATCCAATGACACAAACACACCTATTGGATGCACAAGATTGGTTAGAAATCCTAATTGGACAAGAATAAGCCTTGGGAGGACGAAAATGACCTAAATGTTCATCCAATGACACAAATGAACTTATTGGATGCATAAGATTGGTTAAAAACCCTAATTGGACAAGAATAAGCCTTTGGAGGACGAAAATAACCTAAATGTTCATTCAATGACACAAACACACCTATTGGATGCACAAGATTGGTTAGAAACCCTAATTGGACAAGAAAAAGCCTAGGGAGGACGAAAATGACCTAAATGTTAATCCAATGACACAAATGATGTTATTGGATGCACAAGATTGCTTAAAACCCTAATTGGACAAGAATAAGACTAGGGAGGACGAATATAACCTAAATGTTCATCCAATGACACAAACACACCTATTGGATGCACAAGATTGGTTAGAAACCCTAATTTGACAAGAATAAGCATAGGGAGGACGAAAATGACCTAACTATTCATCCAATGACACAAATGAACTTATTGGATGCACAAGATTGCTTAAAACACTAATTGGACAAGAATAAGACTAGGGAGGACGAAAATGACCTAAATGTTCATCCAATGACACAAACACACCTATTGGATGCCCAAGATTGTTTAAAAACCCTAATTGGACAAGAATAAGCATAGGGAGGACGAAAATGACCTAAATGTTCATCCAATGACACAAACACACCTACTGGATGCACAAGATTGGTTAAAAACCCTAATTGGACAAGAATAAGCCTAGGGAGGACGAAAATGACCTAAATGTTCATCCAATGACACAAACACACCTATTGGATGCACAAGATTGGTTAAAAACCCTAATTGGACAAGAATAAGCCTAGGGAAGACGAAAATGACCTAAATGTTCATCCAATGACACAATTGAACTTATTGGATGCACAAAATTGGTTAAAAACACTAATTGGACAAGAATAAGCCTAGGGAGGACGAAAATGACCTAAATGTTCATCCAATGACACAAACACACCTATTGGATGCCCAAGATTGTTTAAAAACCCTAATTGGACAAGAATAAGCATAGGGAGGACGAAAATGACCTAAATGTTCATCCAATGACACAAACACACCTACTGGATGCACAAGATTGGTTAAAAACCCTAATTGGACAAGAATAAGCCTAGGGAGGACGAAAATGACCTAAATGTTCATCCAATGACACAAACACACCTATTGGATGCACAAGATTGGTTAAAAACCCTAATTGGACAAGAATAAGCCTAGTAAGGACGAAAATGACCTAAATGTTCATCCAATAACACAAATGAACTTATTGGATGCACAAGATTGCTTAAAAACCCTAATTTGACAAGAAAAAGCCTAGGGAGGACGAAAATGACCTAAATGTTCATCCAATGACACAAATACACCTATTGGATGCACAAGATTGGTTAGAAACCCTAATTGGACAAGAATAAGCCTAGGGAGGACGAAAATGACCTAAATGTTCATCCAATGACACAAACACACCTATTGGATGCACAAGATTGGTTAAAAACCCTAATTGGACAAGAATAAGCCTAGGGAGGATGAAAATGACCTAAATGTTCATCCAATGACACAAATACACCTATTGGATGCACAAGATTGGTTAGAAACCCTAATTGGACAACAATAAGCCTAGGGAGGACGAAAATGACCTAAATGTTCATCCAATGACACAAATACACCTATTGGATGCATAAGATTGGTTAGAAACCCTAATTGGACAAGAATAAGCCTAGGGAGGACGAAAATGACCTAAATGTTCATCCAATGACACAAATACACCTATTGGATGCACAAGATTGGTTAGAAACCCTAATTGGACAAGAATAAGCCTAGGTAGGACGAAAATGACCTAAATGTTCATCCAAAAACACAAACACACCTATTGGATGCACAAGATTGGCTTAAAACCTTAATTGGACAAGAATAAGACTAGGGAGGACGAAAATGACCTAAATGTTCATCCAATGACACAAACACACCTATTGGATGCACAAGATTGGTTAAAAACCCTAATTGGACAAGAATAAGCCTAGGGAGGACGAAAATGACCTAAATGTTCATCCAATGACACAAATGAACTTATTGGATGCACAACATTGGTTAGAAACCCTAATTGGACAAGAATAAGCCTAGGGAGGATGAAAATGACCTAAATGTTCATCCAATGACACAAACACACCTATTGGATGCACAAGATCGGTTAAAAACCCTAATTGGACAAGAATAAGCCTAGGGAGGACGAAAATGACCTAAATGTTCATCCAATGACACAAACACACCTATTGGATGCACAAGATTGGTTAAAAACCCTAATTGGACAAGAATAAGCCTAGGGAGGACGAAAATGACCTAAATGTTCATCCAATGATACAAATGAACTTATTGGATGCACAAGATTGGTTAAAAACCCTAATTGAACAACAATAAGCCTAGGGAGGACGAAAATGACCTAAATGTTCATCCAATGACACAAACGCACCTATTGGGTGCACAAGATTGGCTTAAAACCCTAATAGGACAAGAATAAGACTTGGGAGGACGAAAATGACCTAAATGTTCATCCAATGACACAAACACACCTATTGGATGCACAAGATTGGTTAAAAACCCTAATTGGACAACAATAAGCCTAGGGAGGATGAAAATGACCTAAATGTTCATCTAATGACACAAACACACCTATTGGATGCACAAGATTGGTTAAAAACCGTAATTGCTCAAAACTAAGCCTAATGAGGACGAAAATAGCCTAAATGTTCATCCAATGACACAAATGAACTTATTGGATGCACAAGATTGCTTAAAACCCTAATTGGACAAGAATAAGACTAGGGAGGACGAAAATGACCTAAATGTTCATCCAATGACACAAACACACCTATTGGATGCACAAGATTGGTTAGAAACCCTAATTGGACAAGAATAAGCCTAGGGAGGAAGAAAATGACCTAAATGTTCATCCAATGACACAAACACACCTATTGGATGCACAACTTTGGTTAAAAAACCCTAATTGGACAAGAATAAGCCATGGGAGGACGAAAATGACCTAAATGTTCATCCAATGACACAAACATACCTATTGGATGCACAAGATTCGTTAGAAACCCTAATTGGAAAGAATAAGCCTAGAGAGGATGAAAATGACTTAAATGTTAATCTGATGACACAAATGAACTTATTGGATGCACAAGATTGGTTAAAAACCCTAATTGGACAAGAATAAGCCTAGGGAGGGCGAAAATGACCTAAATGTTCATCCAATGACACAAACACACCTATTGGATGCACAAGATTGGTTAAAAACCCTAATTGGACAAGAATAAGCCTAGGGAGGGCGAAAATGACCTAAATGTTCATCCAATGACACAAATGAACTTATTGGATGCACAAGATTGCTTAAAAACCCTAATTGGACAAGAATAAGCCTAGGGAGGACGAAAATGACCTAAATGTTCTTCCAATGACACAAATACACCTATTGGATGCACAAGATTGGTTAGAAACCCTAATTGGACAAGAATAAGCCTAGGGAGGACGAAAATGACCTAAATGTTCATCCAATGACACAAACACACCTATTGGATGCACAAGATTGGTTAAAAACCATAATTGGACAAGAATAAGCCTTGGGAGGACATAAATGACCTAAATGTTCATCCAATGACACAAATGAACTTATTGGATGCACAAGATTGCTTAAAAACCCTAATTAGACAAGAATAAGCATAGGGAGGACGAAAATGACCTAAATGTTCATCCAATGACACAAATACACCTATTGGAATCAAAAGATTGGTTAGAAACCCTAATTGGACAAGAATAAGCCTAGGGAGGACGAAAATGACCTAAATGTTCATCCAATGACACAAACACACCTATTGGATGCACAAGATTGGTTAAAAACCCTAATTGGACAAGAATAAGCCTAGGGAGGACGAAAATGACCTAAATGTTAACCCAATGACACAAATGAATTTATTGGATGCACAAGATTGGTTAAAAACCCTAATTGGACAAGAATAAGCCTAGGGAGGACAAAAATGACCTAAATGTTCATCCAATGACAGAAATGAACATATTGGATGCACAAGATTGGTTAAAAACCCTAATTGGACAAGAATAAGCCTAGGGAAGACGAAAATGACCTAAATGTTCATCCAATGACACAAACACACCTATTGGATGCACAAGATTGGTTAAAAACCCTAATTGGACAAGAATAAGCCTAGGGAGGACGAAAATGACCTAAATGTTCATCCAATGACACAAACACACCTATTGGATGCACAAGATTGTTTAGAAACCCTAATTGGACAAGAATAAGCCTAGGGAGGACGAAAATGACCTAAATATTCATCCAATGACTCAAATGAACTTATTGGATGCACAAGATTGCTTAAAACCCTAATTGGACAAGAATAAGACTAGGGAGGACGAAAATTACCTAAATGTTCATCCAATGACACAAACACACCTATTGGATGCACAAGATTGGTTAGAAACCCTAATTGGACAAGAATAAGCCTAGGGAGGATGAAAATGACCTAAATATTCATCCAATGACACAAATGAACTTATTGGATGCACAAGATTGCTTAAAACCCTAATTGGACAAGAATAAGACTAGGGAGGACGAAAATGACCTAAATGTTCATCCAATGACACAAACACACCTATTGGATGCACAAGATTGGTTAAAATCCCTAATTGGACAAGAATTAGCCTAGGGAGGACGAAAATGACCTAAATGTTAATCCAATGACACAAATGAACTTATTGGATGCACAAGATTGCTTAAAACCCTAATTGGACAAGAATAAGCCTAGGGAGGACGAAAATGACCTAAATACTCATCCAATGACACAAACACACCTATTGGATGCACAAGATTGTTTAGAAACCCTAATTGGACAAGAATAAGCCTAGGGAGGACGAAAATGACATAAATGTTCCTCCAATGACACAAACACACCTATTGGATGCACAAGATTGGTTAGAAACCCTAATTGGACAAGAATAAGCCTTGGGAGGACGAAAATGACCTAAATGTTCATCCAATGACGCAAATGAACTTATTGGATGCATAAGATTGGTTAAAAACCCTAATTGGATAAGAATAAGCTTAGGGTGGACGAAAATGACCTAATTGTTCATCCAATGACACAAATGAACTTATTGGATGCACATGATTGGTTAAAAACCCTAATTTGACAAGAATAACCTTAGGGAGGACGAAAATGACCTAAATGTTAATCCAATGACACAAATGAACTTATTGGATGCACAAGATTGCTTAATACCCTAGTTGGACAAGAATAAGCCTAGGGAGGACGAAAATGACCTAAATGTTCATCCAATGACACAAATGAACTTATTGGATGCACAAGATTGGTTAAAAATCCTAATTGCACAAGAATAAGCCTAGGGAGGACGAAAATGACCTAAATGTTCATCCAATGACACAAATGAACTTATTGGATGCACAAGATTGGTTAAAAACCCTAATTGGACAAGAATAAGCCTAGGGAGGACGAAAATGACCTTAATGTTCATCCAATGACACAAACACACTTATTGGATGCACAAGATTGGTTAAAAACCCTAATTGGACAAGAATAAGCCTAGGGAGGACGAAAATGACCTAAATGTTCATCCAATGACACAAACACACCTATTGGATGCACAAGATTGGTTAAAAACCCTAATTGGACAAGAATAAGCCTAGGGAGGACGAAAATGACCTAAATGTTCATCCAATGTCACAAATGAACTTATTGGATGCACAAGATTGGTTAGAAACCCTAATTGGACAAGAATACGCCTATGGAGAACGAAAATGACCTAAATGTTCATCCAATGACACAAATGAACTTATTGGATGCACAAGATTGGTTAAAAACCCTAATTGGACAAGAATAAGCCTAGGGAGGACGAAAATGACCTAAATGTTCATCCAATGACACAAACACACCTATTGGATGCACAAGATTGGTTAAAAACCCTAATTGGACAAGAATAAGCCTAGGGAGAACGAAAATGACCTAAATGTTCATCCAATGACACAAATGAACTTATTGGATGCACAAGATTGGTTAAAACCCTAATTGGACAAGAATAAGACTAAGGAGGACGAAAATGACCTAAATGTTCATCCAATGACACAAAGACACCTATTGGATGCACAAGATTGGTTAGAAACCCTAATTGGACAAGAATTAGCCTAGGAAGGACAAAAATGACCTAAATGTTAATCCAATGACACAAATGAACTTATTGGATGCACAAGATTGGTTAAAAACCCTAATTGGACAAGAATAAGCCTAGGGAGGACGAAAATGACCTAAATGTTCATCCAATGACACAAACACACCTATTGGATGCACAAGATTGGTTAAAAACCCTAATTGGACAAGAATAAGCATAGGGAGGACGAAAATGATCTAAATGTTCATCCAATGACACAAATGAACTTATTGGATGCACAAGATTGGTTAAAAACCCTAATTGGACAAGAATAAGCCTAGGGAGGACGAAAATGACCTAAATGTTCATCCAATGACACAAACACACCTATTGGATGCACAAGATTGGTTAAAAACCCTAATTGGACAAGAATAAGCCTAAGGAGGACGAATATGACCTAAATGTTAATCCAATGACACAAATGAACTTATTGGATGCACAAGATTGGTTAAAAACCCTAATTGGACAAGAATAAGACTAGGGAGGACGAAAATGACCTAAATGTTCATCCAATGACACAAACACACCTATTGAATGCACAAGATTGGTTAGAAACCCTAATCGGACAAGAATAAGCCTAGGAAGGACGAAAATGACCTAAATGTTAATCCAATGACACAAATGAACTTATTGGATGCACAAGATCGGTTTAAAACCCTAATTGGACAAGAATAAGCCTAGGGAGGACGAAAATGACCTAAATGTTCATCCAATGACACAAACACACCTATTGGATGCACAAGATTGGTTAAAAACCCTAATTGGACAAGAATAAGCCTAGGGAGGACGAAAATGACCTAAATGTTCATCCAATGACACAAACACACCTATTGGATGCACAAGATTGGTTAAAAACCCTAATTGGACAAGAATAAGCCTTCGGAGGACGAAAATGACCTAAATGTTCATCCAATTACACAAATGAACTTATTGGATGCACAAGATTGGTTAAAAACCCTAATTGGACAAGAATAAGCCTAGCGAGGACGAAAATGACCTAAATGTTCATCCAATAACACAAATACACTTATTGGATGCACAAGATTCGTTAGAAACCCTAATTGGACAAGAATAAGCCTAGGGAGGACGAAACTGACCTAAATGTTCATCCAATGACACAAACACACCTATTGGATGCACAAGATTGCTTAAAAACGCTAATTGGACAAGAATAAGCCTAGGGAGGACGAAAATGACCTAAATGTTCATCCAATGACACAAATACACCTATTGGATGCACAAGATTCGTTAGAAACCCTAATTGGACAAGAATAAGCCTAGGGAGGACGAAACTGACCTAAATGTTCATCCAATGACACAAACACACCTATTGGATGCACAAGATTGCTTAAAAACCCTAATTGGACAAGAATAAGCCTAGGGAGGACGAAAATGACCTAAATGTTCATCCAATGACACAAACACACCTATTGGATGCACAAGATTGGTTAAAAACCCTAATTGGACAAGAATAAGCCTTGGGAGGACGAAAATGACCTAAATGTTCATCCAATTACACAAATGAACTTATTGGATGCACAAGATTGGTTAAAAACCCTAATTGGACAAGAATAAGCCTAGGGTGGACGAAAATGACCTAAATGTTTATCCAATGACAGAAATGAACTTATTGGATGCACAACATTGGTTAAAAACCCTAATTGGACAAGAATAAGCCTAGGGAGGACGAAAATGACCTAAATGTTCATCCAATGACACAAACACAGCTATTGGATGCACAAGATTGGTTAAAAACCCTAATTGGACAAGAATAAGCCTATGGAGGACGAAAATGACCTAAATGTTCATCCAATGACACAAATGAACTTATTGGATGCACAAGATTGGTTAAAAACCCTAATTGGACAAGAATAAGCCTAGGGAGGACGAAAATGACCTAAATGTTCATCCAATGACACAAACACACCTATTGGATGCACAAGATTGTTTAGAAACCCTAATTCGACAAGAATAAGCCTATGGAGGACGAAAATGGCCTAAATGTTCATCCAATGACACAAAGACACCTATTGGATGCACAAGATTGGTTAAAAACCCTAATTGGACAAGAATAAGCCTAGGGAGGACGAAAATGACCTAAATGTTCATCCAATGACACAAATGAACATATTGGATGCACAAGATTGGTTAAAAACCCTAATTGGTCAAGAATAAGCCTATGGAGGACGAAAATGACCTAAATGTTCATCCAATGACACAAATGAACTTATTGGATGCACAAGATTGGTTAAAAACCGTAATTGGACAAGAATAAGCCTAGGGAGGACGAAAATGACCTAAATGTTCATCCAATGACACAATTGAACTTATTGGATGCACAAGATTGGTTAAAAACCCTAATTGGACAAAAATAAGCCTAGGGAGGACGAAAATGACCTAAGTGTTCATCCAATGACACAAACACACCTATTGGATGCACAAGATTGGTTAGAAACCCAAATTGGACAAGAATAAGCCTAGGGAGGACGAAAATGACCTAAATGTTCATCCAATGACACAAACACACCTATTGGATGCACAAGATTGGTTAGAAACCCTAATTGGACAAGAATAAGCCTAGGGAGGACGAAAATGACCTCAATGTTCATCCAATGACACAAACACACCTATTGGATGCACAAGATTGGTTAAAAACCCTAATTGGACAAGAATAAGCCTAGGGAGGACGAAAATGACCTAATTGTTAATCCAATGACACAAATGAACTTATTGGATGCACAAGATTGGTTAAAAACCCTAATTGGACAAGAATAAGCCTAGGGAGGATGAAAATGACCTAAATGTTCATCCAATGAGACAAATGAACTTATTGGATGCACAAGATTGGTTAAAAAACCTAATTGGACAAGAATTAGCCTAGGGAGGACGAAAATGACCTAAATGTTCATCCAATGACACAAACACACCTATTGGATGCACAAGATTGGTTAAAAACCCTAATTGGACAAGAATAAGCCTAGGGAGGACGAAAATGACCTAAATGTTCATCCAATGACACAAACACACCTATTGGATGCACAAGATTGGTTAAAAACCCTAATTGGACAAGAATAAGCCTAGGGAGGACGAAAATGACCTAAATGTTCATCCAATGACACAAATGAACTTATTGGATAAACAAGATTGGTTAAAAACCCTAATTGGACAGGAATAAGCCTAGAGAGGACGAAAATGACCTAAATGTTCATCAAATGACTAAACTCACCTATTGGATGCACAAGATTGGTTAGAAACCTAATTGGACAAGAATAAGCCTAGGGAGGACGAAAATGACCTAAATGTTCACCCAATGACAAAAATGAACTTATTGGATGCACAAGATTGGTTAAAAACCCTAATTGGACAAGAATAAGCCTAGGGAGGACGAAAATGACCTAAATGTTCATCCAATGACACAAACACACCTATTGGATGCACAAGATTGGTTAAAAACCCTAATTGGACAAGAATAAGCCTAGGGAGGACGAAAATGACCTAAATGTTCATCCAATGACACAAATGAACTTATTGGATGCACAAGATTGCTTAAAAACCCTAATTGAACAAGAATAAGCATAGGGAGGACGAAAACGACCTAAATGTTCATCCAATGACACAAATACACCTATTGGATGCACAAGATTGGTTAGAAACCCTAATTGGACAAGAATAAGCCTAGGGAGGAAGAAAATGACCTAAATGTTCATCCAATGACACAAACACACCTATTGGATGCACAAGATTGGTTAAAAACCATAATTGGACAAGAATAAGCCTAGGGAGGACATAAATGACCTAAATTTTCATCCAATGACACAAATGAACTTATTGGATGCACAAGATTGCTTAAAAACCCTAATTAGACAAGAATAAGCCTAGGGAGGACGAAAATGACCTAAATGTTCATCAAATGACACAAATGAACTTATTGGATGCACAAGATTGGTTAGAAACCCTAATTGGACAAGAATAATTCTAGGGCGGACGTAAATGACCTAAATGTTCATCTAATGACACAAATGAACTTATTGGATACACAAGATTGGTTAAAAATCTTAATTGGACAAGAATAAGCCTAGGGAGGACGAAAATGACCTAAATGTTCATCCAATGACACAAACACACCTATTGGATGCACAAGATTGGTTAAAAACCCTAATTGGACAAGAATAAGCCTAGGGAAGACGAAAATGACCTAAATGTTCATCCAATGACACAATTGAACTTATTGGATGCACAAAATTGGTTAAAAACACTAATTGGACAAGAATAAGCCTAGGGAGGACGAAAATGACCTAAATGTTCGTCCAATGACACAAACACACCTATTGGATGCACAAGATTGGTTAGAAACCCTAATTTGACAAGAATAAGCCTAGAGAGGACGAAAATGACCTAAATATTCATCCAATGACACAAATGAACTTATTGGATGCACAAGATTGCTTAAAACCCTAATTGGACAAGAATAAGACTAGGGAGGACGAAAATGACCTAAATGTTCATCCAATGACACAAACACACCTATTGGATGCACAAGATTGGTTAGAAATCCTAATTGGACAAGAATAAGCCTTGGGAGGACGAAAATGACCTAAATGTTCATCCAATGACACAAATGAACTTATTGGATGCATAAGATTGGTTAAAAACCTTAATTGGACAAGAATAAGCCTAGGGAGGACGAAAATGACCTAAATGTTCATCCAATGACACAAACACACCTATTGGATGCACAAGATTGGTTAGAAACCCTAATTTGACAAGAATAAGCCTAGAGAGGACGAAAATGACCTAAATATTCATCCAATGACACAAATGAACTTATTGGATGCACAAGATTGCTTAAAACCCTAATTGGACAAGAATAAGACTAGGGAGGACGAAAATGACCTAAATGTTCATCCAATGACACAAACACACCTATTGGATGCACAAGATTGGTTAGAAATCCTAATTGGATAAGAATAAGCCTTGGGAGGACGAAAATGACCTAAATGTTCATCCAATGACACAAATGAACTTATTGGATGCATAAGATTGGTTAAAATTCCTAATTGGACAAGAATAAGCCTTTGGAGGACGAAAATGACCTAAATGTTCATCCAATGACACAAACACACCTATTGGATGCACAAGATTGGTTAGAAACCCTAATTGGACAAGAATAAGCATAGGGAGGACGAAAATGACCTAAATGTTAATCCAATGACACAAATGAAGTTATTGGATGCACAAGATTGCTTAAAACCCTAATTGGACAAGAATAAGACTAGGGAGGACGAATATAACCTAAATGTTCATCCAATGACACAAACACACCTATTGGATGCACAAGATTGGTTAGAAACCCTAATTTGACAAGAATAAGCATAGGGAGGACGAAAATGACCTAACTATTCATCCAATGACACAAATGAACTTATTGGATGCACAAGATTGCTTAAAACCCTAATTGGACAAGAATAAGACTAGGGAGGACGAAAATGACCTAAATGTTCATCCAATGACACAAACACACCTATTGGATGCCCAAGATTGTTTAAAAACCCTAATTGGACAAGAATAAGCATAGGGAGGACGAAAATGACCTAAATGTTCATCCAATGACCAAACACACCTACTGGATGCACAAGATTGGTTAGAAACCCTAATTGGACAAGAATAAGCCTAGGGAGGACGAAAATGACCTAAATGTTCATCCAATGACACAAACACACCTATTGGATGCACAAGATTGGTTAAAAACCCTAATTGGACAAGAATAAGCCTAGGGAAGACGAAAATGACCTAAATGTTCATCCAATGACACAATTGAACTTATTGGATGCACAAAATTGGTTAAAAACACTAATTGGACAAGAATAAGCCTAGGGAGGACGAAAATGACCTAAATGTTCGTCCAATGACACAAACACACCTATTGGATGCACAAGATTGGTTAGAAACCCTAATTTGACAAGAATAAGCCTAGAGAGGACGAAAATGACCTAAATATTCATCCAATGACACAAATGAACTTATTGGATGCACAAGATTGCTTAAAACCCTAATTGGACAAGAATAAGACTAGGGAGGACGAAAATGAGCTAAATGTACATCCAATTACACAAACACACCTATTGGATGCACAAGATTGGTTAGAAATCCTAATTGGACAAGAATAAGCCTTGGGAGGACGAAAATGACCTAAATGTTCATCCAATGACACAAATGAACTTATTGGATGCATAAGATTGGTTAAAAACCCTAATTGGACAAGAATAAGCCTAGGGAGGACGAAAATGACCTAAATGTTCATCCAATGACACAAACACACCTATTGGATGCACAAGATTGGTTAGAAACCCTAATTGGACAAGAATAAGCCTAGGGAGGACGAAAATGACCTAAATGTTCATCCAATGACACAAACACACCTATTGGATGCACAAGATTGGTTAAAAACCCTAATTGGACAAGAATAAGCCTAGGGAAGACGAAAATGACCTAAATTTTCATCCAATGACACAATTGAACTTATTGGATGCACAAAATTGGTTAAAAACACTAATTGGACAAGAATAAGCCTAGGGAGGACGAAAATGACCTAAATGTTCTTCCAATGACACAAACACACCTATTGGATGCACAAGATTGGTTAGAAACCCTAATTTGACAAGAATAAGCCTAGAGAGGACGAAAATGACCTAAATATTCATCCAATGACACAAATGAACTTATTGGATGCACAAGATTGCTTAAAACCCTAATTGGACAAGAATAAGACTAGGGAGGACGAAAATGACCTAAATGTACATCCAATTACACAAACACACCTATTGGATGCACAAGATTGGTTAGAAATCCTAATTGGACAAGAATAAGCCTTGGGAGGACGAAAATGACCTAAATGTTCATCCAATGACACAAATGAACTTATTGGATGCATAAGATTGGTTAAAAACCCTAATTGGACAAGAATAAGCCTAGGGAGGACGAAAATGACCTAAATGTTCATCCAATGACACAAACACACCTATTGGATGCACAAGATTGGTTAGAAACCCTAATTGGACAAGAAAAAGCCTAGGGAGGACGAAAATGACCTAAATGTTAATCCAATGACACAAATGAAGTTATTGGACGCACAAGATTGCTTAAAACCCTAATTGGACAAGAATAAGACTAGGGAGGACGAAAATAACCTAAATGTTCATCCAATGACACAAACACACCTATTGGATGCACAAGATTGGTTAGAAACCCTAATTTGACAAGAATAAGCATAGGGAGGACGAAAATGACCTAACTATTCATCCAATGACACAAATGAACTTATTGGATGCACAAGATTGCTTAAAACCCTAATTGGACAAGAATAAGACTAGGGAGGACGAAAATGACCTAAATGTTCATCCAATGACACAAACACACCTATTGGATGCACAAGATTGGTTAGAAATCCTAATTGGACAAGAATAAGCCTTGGGAGGACGAAAATGACCTAAATGTTCATCCAATGACACAAATGAACTTATTGGATGCATAAGATTGGTTAAAAACCTTAATTGGACAAGAATAAGCCTAGGGAGGACGAAAATGACCTAAATGTTCATCCAATGACACAAACACACCTATTGGATGCACAAGATTGGTTAGAAACCCTAATTTGACAAGAATAAGCATAGGGAGGACGAAAATGACCTAACTATTCATGCAATGACACAAATGAACTTATTGGATGCACAAGATTGCTTGTTGCTTAAAACCCTAATTGGACAAGAATAAGACTAGGGAGGACGAAAATGACCTAAATGTTCATCCAATGACACAAACACACCTATTGGATGCCCAAGATTGGTTAAAAACCCTAATTGGACAAGAATAAGCATAGGGAGGACGAAAATGACCTAAATGTTCATCCAATAACCAAACAAACCTACTGGATGCGCAAGATTGGTTAGAAACCCTAATTGGACAAGAATAAGCCTAGGGAGGACGAAAATGACCTAAATGTTCATCCAATGACACAAACACACCTATTGGATGCACAAGATTGGTTAAAAACCCTAATTGGACAAGAATAAGCATAGGGAGGACGAAAATGACCTAAATGTTCATCCAATGACCAAACACACCTACTGGATGCACAAGATTGGTTAGAAACCCTAATTGGACAAGAATAAGCCTAGGGAGGACGAAAATGACCTAAATGTTCATCCAATGACACAAACACACCTATTGGATGCACAAGATTGGTTAAAAACCCTAATTGGACAAGAATAAGCCTAGGGAGGACGAAAATGACCTAAATGTTAATCCAATGACACAAATGAACGTATTGGATGCACAAGATTGGTTAAAAACCCTAATTGGACAAGAATAAGACTAGGGAGGACGAAAATAACCTAAATGTTCATCCAATGACACAAACACACCTATTGGATGCACAAGATTGGTTAGAAACCCAAATTGGACAAGAATAAGCCTAGGGAGGACGAAAATGACCTAAATGTTCATCCAATGACACAAACACACCTATTGGATGCACACGATTGGTTAGAAACCCTAATTTGATAAGAATAGGTCTAGGGAGGACGAAAATGACCTAACTATTCATCCAATGACACAAGTGAACTTATTGGATGCACAAGATTGGTTAAAAACCCTAATTGGACAAGAATAAGCCTACGGAGGACAAAAATGACCTAAATGTTCATCCAATGACACAAACACACCTATTGGATGCACAAGATTGGTTAGAAACCCTAATTGGACAAGAATATGCCTAGGGAGAATGAAAATGACCTAAATGTTCATCCAATGACACAAATGAATTTATTGGATGCACAAGATTGGTTAAAAACCCTAATTGGACAAGAATAAGCCTAGGGAGGACGAAAATGACCTAAATGTTCATCCAATGACACAAATGAACTTATTGGATGCACAAGATTGCTTAAAACCCTAATTGGACAAGAATAAGACTAGGGAGGACGAAAATGACCTAAATGTTCATCCAATGACACAAACACACCTATTGGATGCACAAGATTGGTTAGAAACCCTAATTGGACAAGAATGTGCCTAGGGAGGATGAAAATGACCTAAATATTCATCCAATGACACAAATGAACTTATTGGATGCACAAGATTGCTTAAAACCCTAATTGGACAAGAATAAGACTAGGGAGGACGAAAATGACCTAAATGTTCATCCAATGACACAAACACACCTATTGGATGCACAAGATTGGTTAGAAACCCTAATTGGACAAGAATAAGCCTAGGGAGGATGAAAATGACCTAAATATTCATCCAATGTCACAAATGAACTTATTGAATGCACAAGATTGCTTAAAACCCTAATTGGACAAGAATAAGACTAGGGAGGACGAAAATGACCTAAATATTCATCCAACGACACAAACACACCAATTGGATGCACAAGATTTGTTAGAAACCCTAATTGGACAAGAATAAGCCTAGGGAGGACGAAAATGACCTAAATGTTAATCCAATGACACAAATGAACTTATTGGATGCACAAGATTGGTTAAAAACCCTAATTGGACAAGAATAAGCCTAGGGAGGACGAAAATGACCTAAATGTTCATCCAATGACACAAACACACATATTGGATACACAAGATTGTTTAGAAACCCTAATTGGACAAGAATAAGCCTAGGGAGGACGAAAATGACCTAAATGTTCATCCAATGACACAAACACACCTATTGGATGCACAAGATTGGTTAGAAACCCTAATTGGACAAGAATAAGCCTAGGGAGGACGAAAATGACCTAAATGTTCATCCAATGACACAAACACACCTATTGGATGCACAAGATTGGTTAGAAACCCTAATTTGACAAGAATAAGTCTAGGGAGGACGAAAATGACCTAAATGTTAATCCAGTGACACAAATGAACTTATTGGACGCACAAGATTGGTTAAAAACCCTAATTGGACAAGAATAAGCCTAGGGAGGACGAAAATGACCTAAATGTTCATCCAATGACACAATTGAACTTATTGGATGCACAAGATTGGTTAAAAACCCTAATTGGACAAGAATAAGCCTAGGGAGGACGAAAATGACCTAAATGTTCATCTAATGACACAAACACACCTATTGGATGCACAAGATTGGTTAAAAACCCTAATTGGACAAGAATAAGCATAGGGAGGACGAAAATGACCTAAATGTTCATCCAATGACACAAACACACCTATTGGATGCACAAGATTGATTAGAAAACATAATTGGACAAGAATAAGCCTAGGGAGGACGAAAATGACCTAAATGTTCATCCAATGACACAAACACACCTATTGGATGCACAAGATTGGTTAGAAACCCTAATTGGACAAGAATAAGCCTAGGGAGGACGAAAATGACCTAAATGTTCGTCCAATGACACAAACACTCCTATTGGATGCACAAGATTGGTTAGAAACCCAAATTGGACAAGAATATGCCTAGGGAGGACGAAAATGACCTAAATGTTCATCCAATGACACAAACACACCTATTGGATGCACAAGATTGGTTAAAAATCCTAATTGGACAAGAATAAGCCTAGGGAGGACGAAAATGACCTAAATGTTCATCCAATGACACAAACACACCTATTGGATGCACAAGATTGGTTAGAAACCCTAATTTGACAAGAATAAGCCTAGGGAGGACGAAAATGACCTAACTATTCATCCAACGACACAAATGAATTTATTGGATGCACAAGATTGGTTAAAAACCCTAATTGGACAAGAATAAGCCTAGGGAGGACGAAAATGACCTAAATGTTCATCCAATGACACAATTGAACTTATTGGATGCACAAGATTGGTTAAAAACCCTAATTGGACAAGAATAAGCCTAGGGAGGACGAAAATGACCTAAATGTTCATCCAATGACACAAATGCACCTATTGGATGCACAAGATTGGTTAAAAACCCTAATTGGACAAGAATAAGCCTAGGGAGGACGAAAATGACCTAAATGTTCATCCAATGACACAAATGAACTTACTGGATGCACAAGATTGCTTAAAAACCTAATTAGACAAGAATAAGCCTAGGGAGGACGAAAATGACCTAAATGTTCATCCAATGACACAAACACACCTATTGGATGCACAAGACTGGTTAAAAACGCTAATTGGACAAGAATAAGCCTAGGGAGGACGAAAATGACCTAAATGTTCATCCAATAACACAAATGAACTTATTGGATGCACAAGATTTATTAAAAACCCTAATTACACAAGAATAAGCCTAGGGAGGACGAAAATGACCTAAATGTTCATCCAATGACACAAACACACCTATTGGATGCACAAGATTGGTTAAAAACCCTAATTGGACAAGAATAAGCCTAGGGAGGACGAAAATGACCTAAATGTTCATCCAATGACACAAATGAACTTACTGGATGCACAAGATTGCGTAAAAACCCTAATTAGACAAGAATAAGCCTAGGGAGGACGAAAATGACCTAAATGTTCATCCAATGACACAAACACACCTATTGGATGCACAAGATTGGTTAAAAACCCTAATTGGACAAGAATAAGCCTAGGGAGGACGAAAATGACCTAAATGTTCATCCAATGACACAAATGAACTTATTGGATGCACAAGATTGCTTAAAAACCCTAATTGGACAAGAATAAGCCTAGGGAGCACGAAAATGACCTAATTGTTCATCCAATGACACAAATACACCTATTGGATGCAAAAGATTGGTTAGAAACCCTAATTTGACAAGCATAAGCCTAGGGAGGACGAAAATGACCTAAATGTTCATCCAATGACACAAACACACCTATTGGATGCACAAGATTGGTTAAAAACCCTAATTGGACAAGAATAAGCCTAGGGAGGACGAAAATGACCTAAATGTTCATCCAATGACACAAATGAACTTATTGGATGCACGAGATTGCTTAAAAACCCTAATTGGACAAGAATAAGCCTAGGGGGGACGAAAATGACCTAAATGTTCATCCAATGACACAAATACACCTATTGGATCCACAAGATTGGTTAGAAACCCTAATTGGATAAGAATAAGCCTAGGGAGGACGAAAATGACCTAAATGTTCATCCAATGACACAAACACACCTATTGGATGCACAAGATTGGTTAAAAACCCTAATTGGACAAGAATAAGCCTAGGGAGGACGAAAATGACCTAAATGTTCATCCAATGACACAAATGAACTTATTGGATGCACAAGATTGGTTAAAAACCTTAATGGGACAAGTATAAGCCTAGGAAGGACGAAAATGACCTAAATGTTAATCCAATGACACAAATGAACTTATTGGATGCACAAGATTGGTTAAAAACCCTAATTGGACAAGAATAAGCCTAGGGAGGACGAAAATGACCTAAATGTTCATCCAATGACACAAATGAACTTATTGGATGCACAAGATTGGTTAAAAACCCTAATTGGACAAGAATAAGCCTAGGGAGGACGAAAATGACCTAATTGTTAATCCAATGACACAAACACACCTATTGGATGCCCAAGATTGGTTAGAAACCATAATTGGACAAGAATAAGCCTATGGAGGACGAAAATGACGTAAATGTTAATCCAATGACACAAATGAACTTATTTGATGCACAAGATTGGTTAGAAACCCTAATTTGACAAGAATATGCCTAGGGAGGACGAAAATGACCTAAATGTTCATCCAATGACACAAACACACCTATTGGATGCACAAGATTGGTTAAAAACCCTAATTGGACAAGAATAAGCATAGGGAGGACGAAAATGACCTAAATGTTCATCCAATGACCAAACACACCTACTGGATGCACAAGATTGGTTAGAAACCCTAATTGGACAAGAATAAGCCTAGGGAGGACGAAAATGACCTAAATGTTCATCCAATGACACAAACACACCTATTGGATGCACAAGATTGGTTAAAAACCCTAATTGGACAAGAATAAGCCTAGGGAGGACGAAAATAACCTAAATGTTAATCCAATGACACAAATGAATTTATTGGATGCACAAGATTGGTTAAAAACCCTAATTGGACAAGAATAAGCCTAGGGAGGACGAAAATGACCTAAATATTCATCCAATGACACAAACAAACCTATTGGATGCACAAGATTGTTTAGAAACCCTAATTGGAAAAGAATAAGCCTAGGGAGGACGAAAATGACCTAAATGTTCATCCAATGACACAAATGAACTTATTGGATGCACAAGATTGCTTAAAACCCTAATTGGACAAGAATAAGACTAGGGAGGACGAAAATAACCTAAATGTTCATCCAATGACACAAACACACCTATTGGATGCACAAGAATGGTAAGAAACCCTAATTTTGACAAGAATAAGCCTAGGGAGGACGAAAATGACCTAATTATTCATCCAATGACACAAATGAACTTATTGGATGCACAAGATTGGTTAAAAACCCTAATTGGACAAGAATAAGCCTAGGGAGGACGAAAATGACCTAAATGTTCATCCAATGACACAATTGAACTTATTGGATGCACAAGATTGGTTAAAAACCCTAATTGGACAAGAATAAGCCTAGGGAGGACGAAAATGACCTAAATGTTCATCCAATGACACAAACACACCTATTGGATGCACAAGATTGGTTAGAAACCCTAATTGGACAAGAATAAGCCTAGGGAGGACGAAAATGACCTAAGTGTTCACCCAATGATACAAATGAACTTATTGGATGCACAAGATTGGTTAAAAACCCTAATTGGACAAGAATAAGCATAGGGAGGACGAAAATGACCTAAATGTTCATCCAATGACACAAACACACCTATTGGATGCACAAGATTGATTAGAAAACATAATTGGACAAGAATAAGCCTAGGGAGGACGAAAATGACCTAAATGTTCATCCAATGACACAAACACACCTATTGGATGCACAAGATTGGTTAAAAACCCTAATTGGACAAGAATAAGCCTAAGGAGGACGAAAATGACCTAAATGTTAATCCAATGACACAAATGAATTTATTGGATGCACAAGATTGGTTAAAAACCCTAATTGGACAAGAATAAGTCTAGGGAGGACAAAAATGACCTAAATGTTCATCCAATGACACAAACACACCTATTGGATGCACAAGATTGTTTAGAAAACCTAATTGGACAAGAATAAGCCTAGGGAGGACGAAAATGACCTAAATGTTCATCCAATGACACAAATGAACATATTGGATGCTCAAGATTGGTTAGAAACCCTAATTGGACAAGAATAAGCCTAGGGAAGACGAAAATGACCTAAATGTTCATCCAATGACACAATTGAACTTATTGGATGCACAAGATTGGTTAAAAACACTAATTGGACAAGAATAAGCCTAGGGAGGACGAAAATGACCTAAATGTTCATCCAATGACACAAACACACCTATTGGATGCACAAGATTGGTTAGAAACCCTAATTTGACAAGAATAAGCCTAGAGAGGACGAAAATGACCTAAATATTCATCCAATGACACAAATGAACTTATTGGATGCACAAGATTGCTTAAAACCCTAATTGGACAAGAATAAGACTAGGGAGGACGAAAATGACCTAAATGTTCATCCAATGACACAAACACACCTATTGGATGCACAAGATTGGTTAGAAATCCTAATTGGACAAGAATAAGCCTTGGGAGGACGAAAATGACCTAAATGTTCATCCAATGACACAAATGAACTTATTGGATGCATAAGATTGGTTAAAAACCTTAATTGGACAAGAATAAGCCTAGGGAGGACGAAAATGACCTAAATGTTCATCCAATGACACAAACACACCTATTGGATGCACAAGATTGGTTAGAAACCCTAATTTGACAAGAATAAGCCTAGAGAGGACGAAAATGACCTAAATATTCATCCAATGACACAAATGAACTTATTGGATGCACAAGATTGCTTAAAACCCTAATTGGACAAGAATAAGACTAGGGAGGACGAAAATGACCTAAATGTTCATCCAATGACACAAACACACCTATTGGATGCACAAGATTGGTTAGAAATCCTAATTGGACAAGAATAAGCCTTGGGAGGACGAAAATGACCTAAATGTTCATCCAATGACACAAATGAACTTATTGGATGCATAAGATTGGTTAAAAACCCTAATTGGACAAGAATAAGCCTAGGGAGGACGAAAATGACCTAAATGTTCATCCAATGAAACAAACACACCTATTTGATGCCCAAGATTGGTTAGAAACCCTAATTGGACAAGAATAAGCATAGGGAGGACGAAAATGACCTAAATGTTCATCCAATGACACAAATGAACTTATTGGATGCACAAGATTGGTTAAAAACCCTAATTGGACAAGAATAAGACTAGGGAGGACGAAAATGACCTAAATGTTCATCCAATGACACAAACACACCTATTGGATGCACAAGATTGGTTAGAAATCATAATTGGACAAGAATAAGCCTAGGGAGGACGAAAATGACCTAAATGTTCATCCAATGACACAAACACACCTAATTTATGCACAAGATTGGTTAGAAACCCTAATTGGACAAGAATAAGCCTTGGGAGGACGAAAATGACCTAAATGTTCATCCAATGACACAAATGAACTTATTGGATGCATAAGATTGGTTAAAAACCCTAATTGGACAAGAATAAGCCTAGGGAGGACGAAAATGACCTAAATGTTCATCCAATGACACAAACACACCTATTGGATGCACAAGATTGGTTAGAAACCCTAATTGGACAAGAATAAGCCTAGGGATGATGAAAATGACCTAATTGTTAATCCAATGACACAAATGAACTTATTGGATGCACAAGATTGGTTAAAAACCCTAATTGGACAAGAATAAGCCTAGGGAGGACGAAAATGACCTAAATGTTCATCCAATGACACAAACACACCTATTGGGTTCACAAGATTGTTTAGAAACCCTAATTGGACAAGAATAAGCCTAGGGAGGACGAAAATGACCTAAATGTTCATCCAATGACACAAACACACCTATTGGATGCACAAGATTGGTTAGAAACCCTAATTGGACAAGAATAAGCCTAGGGAGGACGAAAATGACCTAAATGTTCATCCAATGACACAAACACACCTATTGGATGCACAAGATTGGTTAAAAACCCTAATTGGACAAGAATAAGCCTAGGGAGGACGAAAATGACCTAAATGTTAATCCAATGACACAAATGAACTTATTGGATGCACAAGATTGCTTAACACCCTAGTTGGACAAGAATAAGCCTAGGGAGGACGAAAATGACCTAAATGTTCTTCCAATGACACAAAGACACCTATTGGATGCACAAGATTGGTTAGAAACCCTAATTGGACAAGAATAAGCCTAGGAAGGACAAAAATGACCTAAATGTTAATCCAATGACACAAATGAACTTATTGGATGCACAAGATTGGTTAAAAACCCTAATTGGACAAGAATAAGCCTAGGGAGGACGAAAATGACCTAAATGTTCATCCAATGACACAAACACACCTATTGGATGCACAAGATTGGTTAAAAACCCTAATTGGACAAGAATAAGCCTAGGGAGGACGAAAATGACCTAAATGTTCATCCAATGACACAAATGAACTTATTGGAAGCACAAGATTGGTTAAAAAACCTAATTGGACAAGAATAAGCCAAGGGAGGACGAAAATGACCTAAATGTTCATCCAATGACACAAAAACACCTATTGGATGCACAAGATTGGTTAGAAACCCTAATTGGACAAGAATAAGCCTTGGGAGGAAGAAAATGACCTAAATGTTCATCCAATGACACAAATGAACTTATTGGATGCACAAGATTGGTTAAAAACTCTAATTGGACAAGAATAAGCCTAGGGAGGACGAAAATGACCTAAATGTTCATCCAATGACACAAACACACCTATGGGATGCACAAGATTGGTTAGAAACCCTAATTGGACAAGAATAAGCCTAGGGAGGACGAAAATGACCTAAATGTTAATCCAATGACACAAATGAACTTATTGGACGCAAAAGATTGGTTAAAAACCCTAATTGGACAAGAATAAGCCTAGGGAGGACGAAAATAACCTAAATGTTCATCAAATGACTAAACACACCTATTGGATGCACAAGATTGGTTAGAAACCCTAATTGGACAAGAATAAGCCTAGAGAGGACGAAAATGACCTAAATGTTCACCCAATGACACAAATGAACATATTGGATGTACAAGATTGGTTAAAAACCCTAATTGGACAAGAATAAGCCTAGGGAGGACGAAAATGACCTAAATGTTCATCCAATGACACAATTGAACTTATTGGATTCACAAGATTGGTTAAAAACCCTAATGGGAAAAGAATAAGGTTAGGGAGGACGAAAATGACCTAAATGTTCATCCAATGTCACAAACACACCTATTGGATGCACAAGATTGGTTAAAAACCCTAATTGGACAAGAAGAAGCCTAGGGGGGACGAAAATGACCTAAATGTTCATCCAATGACACAAACACACCTATTGGATGCACAAGATTGTTTAGAAACCCTAATTGGACAAGAATAAGCCTAGGGAGGACGAAAATGACCTAAATGTTCATCCAATGACACAAATGAACATATTGGATGTACAAGATTGGTTAAAAACCCTAATTGGACAAGAATAAGCCTAGGGAGGACGAAAATGACCTAAATGTTCATCCAATGACACAAACACACCTATTGGATGCACAAGATTGGTTAAAAACCCTAATTGTACAAGAATAAGCATAGGGAGGACGAAAATGACCTAAATGTTCATCCAATGACACAAACACACCTATTGGATGCACACGATTGGTTAGAAACCCTAAATGGACAAGAATAAGCCTAGGGAGGACGAAAATGACCTAAATGTTCATCCAATGACACAAACACACCTATTGGATGCACAAGATTGGTTAAAAACCCTAATTGGACAAGAATAAGCCTAGGGAGGACGAAAATGACCTAAATGTTAATCGAATGACATAAATGAACTTATTGGATGCACAAGATTGGTTAAAAACCCTAATTGGACAAGAATAAGCCTAGGGAGGACGAAAATCACCTAAATGTTCATCCAATGACACAAACACACCTATTGGATGCACAAGATTGTTTAGAAACCCTAATTGGACAAGAATAAGCCTAGGGAGGACGAAAATGACTTAAATGTTCATCCAATGACACAAATGAACATATTGGATGCACAAGATTGGTTAAAAACCCTAATTGGACAAGAATAAGACTAGGGAGGACGAAAATAACCTAAATGTTCATCCAATGACACAAACACACCTATTGGATGCACAAGATTGGTTAAAAACCCTAATTGGACAAGAATAAGCATAAGGAGGACGAAAATGACCTAACTATTCATCCAATGACACAAATGAACATATTGGATGCACAAGATTGGTTAAAAACCCTAATTGGACAAGAATAAGCCTAGGGAGGACGAAAATGACCTAAATGTTCATCCATTGACACAAACCCACCTATTGGATGCACAAGATTGGTTAAAAACCCTAATTGGACAAGAATAAGCATAAGGAGGACGAAAATGACCTAAGTATTCATCCAATGACACAAATGAACTTATTGGATGCACAAGATTGGTTAGAAACCCTAATTGGACAAGAATAAGCCTAGGGAGGACGAAAATGACCTAAATGTTAATCCAATGACACAAACACACCTATTGGATGCATAAGATTGGTTAAAAACCCTAATTGGACAAGAATAAGCCTAGGGAGGACGAAAATGACCTAAATGTTAATCCAATGACACAAATGAATTTATTGGATGCACAAGATTGGTTAAAAACCCTAATTGGACAAGAATAAGCCTAGGGAGGACAAAAATGACCTAAATGTTCATCCAATGACACTAACACACCTATTGGATGCACAAGATTGTTTAGAAAACATAATTGGACAAGAATAAGCCTAGGGAGGACGAAAATGAGCTAAATGTTCATCCAATGACACAAATGAACATGTTGGATGCACAAGATTGGTTAAAAACCCTAATTGGACAAGAATAAGCCTAGGGAAGACGAAAATGACCTAAATGTTCATCCAATGACACAATTGAACTTATTGGATGCACAAGATTGGTTAAAAACCCTAATGGGACAAGAATAAGCCTAGGGAGGACGAAAATGACCTAAATGTTCATCCAATGTCACAAACACACCTATTGGATGCACAAGATTGGTTAGAAACCCTAATTGGACAAGAATAAGCCTAGGGAGGACGAAAATGACCTAAATGTTCATCCAATGACACAAACACACCTATTGAATGCACAAGATTGTTTAGAAACCCTAATTGGACAAGAATAAGCTTAGGGAGGACGAAAATGACCTAAATGTTCATCCAATGACACAAACACACCTATTGGATGCACAAGATTGTTAAGAAACCCTAATTGGACAAGAATAAGCCTTGGGAGGACGAAAATGACCTAAATGTTCATCCAATGACACAAATGAACATATTGGATGCACAAGATTGGTTAAAAACCCTAATTGGACAAGAATAAGCCTAGGGAGGACGAAAATGACCTAAATGTTCATCCAATGACACAAACACACCTATTGGATGCACAAGATTGGTTAAAAACCCTAATTGGACAAGAATAAGCCTAGGGAGGACGAAAATGACCTAAATGTTCATCCAATGACACAAACACACCTATTTGATGCACAAGATTGGTTAAAAACACTAATTGGACAAGAATAAGCCTAGGGAGGACGAAAATGACCTAAATGTTCATCAAATGACTAAACACACCTATTGGATGCACAAGATTGGTTAGAAACCCTAATTGGACAAGAATAAGCCTAGGGAGGACGAAAATGACCTAAATGTTCATCCAATGACACAAACACACCTATTGGATGCACAAGATTGGTTAAAAACCCTAATTGGAGAAGAATAAGCCTAGGGAGGACGAAAATGACCTAAATGTTCATCCAATGACACAAATGAACTTAGTGGATGCACAAGATTGGTTAAAAACCCTAATTGGACAAGCATAAGCCTTGGGAGGACGAAAATGACCTAAATGTTCATCCAATGACACAAATGAACTTATTGGATGCACAAGATTGGTTAAAAACACTAATTGGACAAGAATAAGCCTAGGGAGGACGAAAATGACCTAAATGTTCATCCAATGACACAATTGAACTTATTGGATGCACAAGATTGGTTAAAAACCCTAATTGGACAAGAATAAGCCTAGGGAGGACGAAAATGACCTAAATGTTCATCCAATGACACAAACACACCTATTGGATGCACAAGATTGGTTAAAAACCCTAATTGGACAAGAATAAGCCTAGGGAAGCGAAAATGACCTAAATGTTAATCCAATGACACAAATGAACTTATTGGATGCACAAGATTGGTTAAAAATCCTAATTGGACAAGAATAAGCCTAGGGAGGACGAAAATGACCTAAATGTTCATCCAATGACACAAACACACCTATTGGATGCACAAGATTGGTTAAAAACCCTAATTGTACAAGAATAAGCCTAGGGAGGACGAAAATGACCTAAATGTTCATCCAATGACACAAATGAACTTATTGGATGCACAAGATTGCTTAAAAACCCTAATTGGACAAGAATAAGCCTAGGGAGGACGAAAATGACCTAAATGTTCATCCAATGACACAAACCCACCTATTGGATGCACAAGATTGGTTAGAAACCCTAATTGGACAAGAATAAGCCTAGGGAGGACGAAAATGACCTAAATGTTCATCCAATGACACAAACACACCTATTGGATGCACAAGATTGGTTAAAAACCCTAATTGGACAAGAATAAGCCTAGGGAGGACGAAAATGACCTAAATGTTCATCCAATGACACAAACACACCTATTGGATGCACAAGATTGGTTAGAAACCCAAATTGGACAAGAATAAGCCTAGGGAGGACGAAAATGACCTAAATGTTCATCCAATGACACAAACACACCTATTGGATGCACACTATTGGTTAGAAACCCTAATTTGATAAGAATAGGTCTAGGGAGGACGAAAATGACCTAACTATTCATCCAATGACACAAGTGAACTTATTGGATGCACAAGATTGGTTAAAAACCCTAATTGGACAAGAATAAGCCTACGGAGGACAAAAATGACCTAAATGTTCATCCAATGACACAAACACACCTATTGGATGCACAAGATTGGTTAGAAACCCTAATTGGACAAGAATATGCCTAGGGAGAATGAAAATGACCTAAATGTTCATCCAATGACACAAATGAACTTATTGGATGCACAAGATTGGTTAAAAACCCTAATTGAACAAGAATAAGCCTAGGGAGGACGAAAATGACCTAAATGTTCATCCAATGACACAAACACACCTATTGGATGCACAAGATTGTTTAGAAACCCTAATTGGACAAGAATAAGCCTAGGGAGGACGAAAATGACCTAAATGTTCATCCAATGACACAAACACACCTATTGAATGCACAAGATTGGTTAAAAACCCTAATTGGACAAGAATAAGCCTAGGAAGGACGAAAATGACCTAAATGTTAATCCAATGACACAAATGAACTTATTGGATGCACAAGATTGGTTAAAAACCCTAATTGGACAAGAATAAGCATAGGGAGGACGAAAATGACCTAAATGTTCATCCAATGACACAAACACACCTATTGGATGCACAAGATTGGTTAGAAACCCTAATTGGACAAGAATAAGCCTAGGGAGGACGAAAATGACCTAAATGTTCATCCAATGACACAAACACACCTATTGGATGCAAAAGATTGGTTAGAAACCCTAATTGGACATGAATAAGACCAGGGAGGACGAAAATGACCTAAATGTTCATCCAATGAAACAAGCACACCTATTGGATTCCCAAGATTGGTTAGAAACCCTAATTGGACATGAATAAGCCTAGGGTGGACGAAAAGGACCTAATTGTTCATCCAATGACACAAATGAACTTATTGGATGCACATGATTGGTCAAAAACCGTAATTTGACAAGAATAAGCCTAGGGAGGACGAAAATGACCTAAATGTTAATCCAATGACACAAATGAACTTATTGGATGCACAAGATTGCTTAAAACCCTAATTGGACAAGAATAAGCCTAGGGAGGACGAAAGTGACCTAAATGTTCATCCAATGACACAAACACACCTATTGGATGCACAAGATTGTTTAGAAACCCTAATTGGACAAGAATAAGCCTAGGGAGGACGAAAATGACCTAAATGTTCATCCAATGACACAAACACACCTATTGGATGCACAAGAATGGTTAGAAACCCTAATTGGACAAGAATAAGCCTAGGGAGGACGAAAATGACCTAAATGTTCATCCAATGACACAAACACACCTATTGGATGCACAAGATTGTTTAGAAACCCTAATTGGACAAGAATAAGCCTAGGGAGGACGAAAATGACCTAAATGTTCATCCAATGACACAAACATACCTATTGGATGCACAAGATTGTGTAGAAACCCTAATTGGACAAGAATAAGCCTTGGGAGGACGAAAATGACCTAAATGTTCATCCAATGACACAAACATACCTATTGGATGCACAAGATTGTTTAGAAACCCTAATTGGACAAGAATAAGCCTTGGGAGGACGAAAATGACCTAAATGTTCATCCAATGACACAAATGAACTTATTGGATGCACAAGAATGGTTAAAAACCCTAATTGGACAAGAATAAGCCTAGGGAGGACGAAAATGACCTAAATGTTCATCCAATGACACAAACACACCTATTGGATGCACAAGATTGGTTAAAAACCCTAATTGTACAAGAATAAGCATAGGGAGGACGAAAATGACCTAAATGTTCATCCAATGACACAAACACACCTATTGGATGAACAAGATTGGTTAGAAACCCTAATTGGACAAGAATAAGCCTAGGGAGGACGAAAATGACCTAAATGTTCATCCAATGACACAAACACACCTATTGGATGCACAAGATTGGTTAAAAACCCTAATTGGACAAGAATAAGCCTAGGGAGGACGAAAATGACCTAAATGTTCATCCAATGACACAAATGAAATTATTGGATGCACAAGATTGGTTAAAAACCATAATTGGACAAGAATAAACCTAGGAAGGACGAAAATGACCTAAATGTTCATCCAATGACACAAATGAACTTATTGGATGCACAAGATTGGTTAAAAACCCTAATTGGACAAGAATAAGCCTAGGGAGGACCAAAATGACCTAAATGTTCATCCAATGACACAAACACACCTATTGGATGCCCTAGATTGGTTAAAACCCTAATTGGACAAGAATAAGCCTAGGGAGGACGAAAATGACCTAAATGTTCATCCAATGACACAAACACACCTATTGGATGCACAAGATTGGTTAAAAACCCTAATTGGACAAGAATAAGCCTAGGGAGGACGAAAATGACCTAAATGTTAATCCAATGACACAAATGAACTTATTGGATGCACAAGATTGGTTAAAAACCCTAATTGGACAAGAATAAGCCTAGGGAGGACGAAAATGACCTAAATGTTAATCCAATGACACAAATGAACTTATTGGGTGCACAAGATTGGTTAAAAACCCTAATTGGACAAGAATAAGCCAAGGGAGGACGAAAATGACCTAAATGTTTATCCAATGACACAAACACACCTATTGGATGCACAAGATTTTTATGAACCCCTAATTGGACAAGAATAAGCCTAGGGTGGACGAAAATGACCTAAATGTTCATCCAATGACACAAATGAACATATTGGATGCACAAGATTGGTTAAGAACCCTAATTGGACAAGAATAAGCCTTGGGAAGACGAAAATGACCTAAATGTTCATCCAATGACACAATTGAACTTATTGGATGCACAAGATTGGTTAAAAACCCTAATGGGACAAGAATAAGGTTAGGGAGGACGAAAATGACCTAAATGTTCATCCAATGTCACAAACACACCTATTGGATGCACAAGATTGGTTAGAAACCCTAATTGGACAAGAATAAGCCTAGGGAGGACGAAAATGACATAAATGTTAATCCAATGACACAAATGAACTTATTGGATGCACAAGATTGGTTAAAAACCCTAATTGGACAAGAATAAGCCTAGGGAGGACGAAAATGACCTAAATGTTCATCCAATCTCACAATTGAACTTATTGGATGCACAAGATTGGTTAAAAACCCTAATTGGACAAGAATAAGCCTAGGGAGGACGAAAATGACCTAAATGTTCATCCAATGACACAAACACACCTATTGGATGCACAAGATTGGTTAAAAACCCTAATTGGACAAGAATAAGCCTAGGGAGGACGAAAATGACCTAAATGTTCATCCAATGACACAAACACACCTATTGGATGCACAAGATTGGTTAGAAACCCTAATTGGACAAGAATAAGCCTAGGGAGGACGAAAATGACGTAAATGTTAATCCAATGACACAAATGAAGTTATTGGATGCACAAGAATGGTTAAAAACCCTAATTGGACAAGAATAAGCCTAGGGAGGACGAAAATGACCTAAATGTTCATCCAATGACACAAACACACCTATTGGATGCACAAGATTGGTTAGAAACCCTAATTGGACAAGAATAAGCCTAGGGAGGACGAAAATGACCTAAACATTCATCCAATGACACAAATGAACTTATTGGATGCACAAGATTGCTTAAAACCCTAATTGGACAAGAATAAGACTAGGGAGGACGAAAATGACCTAAATGTTCATCCAATGACACAAACACACCTATTGGATGCACAAGATTGGTTAGAAACCCTAATTGGACAAGAATAAGCCTAGGGTGGACGAAAATGACCTAAATGTTAATCCAATGACACAAATGAACTTATTGGATGCACAAGATTGGCTTAAAACCCTAATTGGACAAGAATAAGACTAGGGAGGACGAAAATGACCTAAATGTTCATCCAATGACACAAATTAACTTATTGGATGCACAAGATTGGTTAAAAACCCTAATTGGACAAGAATAAGCCTTGGGAGGACGAAAATGACATAAATGTTCATCCAATGACACAAACACACCTATTGGATGCACAAGATTGCTTTGAAACCCTAATTGGACAAGAATAAGCCTAGGGAGGACGAAAATGACCTAAATGTTCATCAAATGACACAAATGAACTTATTGGATGCACAAGATTAGTTAGAAACCCTAATTGGACAAGAATAAGCCTAGGGTGGACGAAAATGACCTAAATGTTCATCCAATAACACAAATGAACTTATTGGATGCACAAGATTGGTTAAAAACCCTAATTGGACAAGAATAAGCCTAGGGAGGACGAAAATGACCTAAATGTTCATCCAATGACACAAACACACCTATTGGATGCACAAGATTGGTTAAAAACCCTAATTGGACAAGAATAAGCCTAGGGAGGACGAAAATGACCTAAATGTTCATCCAATGACACAAACACACCTATTGGATGCACATGATTGGTTAGAAACCCTAATTGGACAAGAATAAGCCTAGGGAGGACGAAAATGACCTAAATGTTAATCCAATGACACAAATGAACTTATTGGATGCAAAAGATTGCTTAAAAACCGTAATTGGACAAGAATAAGCCTAGGAAGGACGAAAATGACCTAAATGTTCATCCAATGACACAAACACACCTATTGGATGCACAAGATTGTTTAGAAACCCTAATTGGACAAGAATAAGCCTAGGAAGGACGAAAATGACCTAAATGTTCATCCAATGACAGAAATGAACATATTGGATGCACAAGATTGGTTAAAAACCCTAATTGGACAAGAATAACTCTAGGGAAGACGAAAATGACCTAAATGTTCATCCAATGACACAATTGAACTTATTGGATGCAAAAGATTGGTTAAAAACCCTAATGGGACAAGAATAAGCCTAGGGAGGACGAAAATGACCTAAATGTTCATCCAATGTCACAAACACACCTATTGGATGCACAAGATTGGTTAGAAACCCTAATTGGACAAGAATAAGCCTACGGAGGACGAAAATGACCAAAATGTTAATCCAATGACACAAATGAACTTATTGGATGCACAAGATTGGTTAAAAACCGTAATTGGACAAGAATAAGCCTAGGGAGGACGAAAATGACCTAAATGTTCATCCAATGACACAATTGAACTTATTGGATGCACAAGTTTGGTTAAAAACCCTAACGGGACAAGAATAAGACTAGGGAGGACGAAAATGACCTAAATGTTCATCCAATGTCACAAACACACCTATTGGATGCACAAGATTGGTTAGAAACCCTAATTGGACAAGAATAAGCCTAGGGAGGACGAAAATGACCTAAATGTTAATCCAATGACACAAATGAACTTATTGGATGCACAAGATTGGTTAAAAACCATAATTGGACAAGAATAAGCCTAGGGAGTACGAAAATGACCTAAATGTTAATCGAATGACACAAATGAACTTATTGGATGCACAAGATTGGTTAGAAACCCTAATTGGACAAGAATAAGCCTAGGGAGGACGAAAATGACCTAAATGTTCATCCAATGACACAAACACACCTATTGGATGCACAAGATTGTTTAGAAACCCTAATTGGACAAGAATAAGCCTAGGAAGGACGAAAATGACCTAAATGTTCATCCAATGACAGAAATGAACATATTGGATGCACAAGATTGGTTAAAAACCCTAATTGGACAAGAATAAGCCTAGGGAAGACGAAAATGACCTAAATGTTCATCCAATGACACAATTGAACTTATTGGATGCACAAGATTGGTTAAAAACCCTAATGGGACAAGAATAAGCCTAGGGAGGACGAAAATGACCTAAATGTTAATCCAATGTCACAAACACACCTATTGGATGCACAAGATTGGTTAGAAACCCTAATTGGACAAGAATAAGCCTAGGGAGGACGAAAATGACCTAAATGTTAATCCAATGACACAAATGAACTTATTGAATGCACAAGATTGGTTAAAAACCGTAATTGGACAAGAATAAGCCTAGGGAGGACGAAAATGATCTAAATGTTCATACAATGACACAATTGAACTTATTGGATGCACAAGATTGGTTAAAAACCCTAATTGGACAAAAATAAGCCTAGGGAGGACGAAAATGACCTAAATGTTCATCCAATGACACAAACACACCTATTGGATGCACAAGATTGGTTAGAAACCCTAATTGGACAAGAATAAGCCAAGGGAGGACGAAAATGACCTAAATGTTCACCCAATGACACAAATGAACTTATTGGATACACAAGATTGGTTAAAAACCCTAATTGGACAAGAATAAGCATAGGGAGGACGAAAATGACCTAAATGTTCATCCATTGACACAAACACACCTATTGGATGCACAAGATTGGTTAAAAACCCTAATTGGACAAGAATAATTATAAGGAGGACGAAAATGACCTAACTATTCATCCAATGACACAAATGAACTTATTGGATGCACAAGATTGGTTAGAAACCCTAATTGGACAAGAATAAGCCTAGGGAGGACGAAAATG